>RJWT010017362.1:0-19377 GCA_004365215.1 Cuniculus paca | reverse complement strand
AAACCACAGAGATGAGCACATTGAAATACAGAAACTCCCAAGACATTATTTAGCTCATATACTTTCCTAAGAAGCCATTTTTTTGTCAGTTCCCTAATAATATTGCAGATGACTGTCAAACTTGCTTTTATGCTATTTTAAGTTTTAAATACACATGTTATATATGCTTATTGTGCTTATTATAAAACTACTAGGAAAGCATCTCACATGCCCTCCAAATCTATTTCTAATCTCCTCTCTGAAAATAACCATTAGTAACAATTCATAATCTATAATTACAACATATAAGTGCTTACCTTGTCCTGTCTGCATGCATACACAATATATATCTACACATATACTCATTTTCTTTGTAAATACATTCATGCAATATCTATACGGAACATGAGATTCATCCAGAAGTAACAATTTTAATTTCCTTAGCTTTATAGAGTTTGCTAAATGTATGACAGGACATGTTCCATTTTTACAACTTTTTCAACTATTTCCAGGGTATTATAGTTTTTATTTTATGGATTAACATTAAATGTCCCAATTCTATATATACTTAAGGGAGTTATTTTTAAATATGAAGGATCAAAAATATTTCTATTGTTTTGAGACATTTCTTTCTCTTTTAACAATTGGTCTTATGAGTATTTTCATGTCACTACAGATTCTAACTACTTCTGAGCATAGATAATACTCATTTTTTTGATAATACTCATTTCTGGACATAAACATAATTTTTTGTATACTAGAATATCAGATATGGACTTCCTAGATTGAAAGCTATGTGCTCTTAAATTTGGTAAGTCCTACTAAATTATCTTGCTAAACTGCTGTGCTAAATTAAGCTTCCAACAGATATCCCTTCCCTCATCTCCTTTATGACATCTAATACTCTTAAAGTTTTAAAAACTCTACTTCCTATATGAATGAAAGAGTATCACTTTAGTTTGCTTTTTTATAGTGAAATTAAACATTTTCCCCTTGTTTAATTATGATACTTATTTCTTCTGTGAACTGTTGATTGATTTTTTTTTTCTCTGTTTCTGTTGCTCATTTATGTTTGCCTCAATTTACAGAACTTTCATGAATTGTGAATAATCATCTGTCTGGCATGCAGGCTGCAACTCTCCCGTCTTGACTTTGTTTATTTTGAATCTCATAATCAACAGTTGTAAGTGTTGTTAATGTCAGTCTATAATGCTTCTCTATAATGATCTCTGGGTTTCCTCTTTGACTTAGGGGCTTTCCCTACCCTGCAACAAAAAAGTGGTTTCTCATGTTTTCTTTCTGATTTATATAGGTTCTTGATTTAAATTATTGCTTGTGCTATGTCATTTAAGCACTAGTAATCCAATTTGCACTTGAGAAAATAGAGACAAGGGAAAGTTAAATAACTTGTGAAGGTCACAGAGCTAATAACAGAGGAAGGTAGTATTTGAAGACATGTCACCTGATGCTGGGGCACAGATGGAGAAGATGGAAACCAGCGTTTTTCTATCAGCAGGCCTATCTAGTTTGCACTTTTCCCCGGACTCTGTGCTTTGCTGACAGTGGGAGACAAGTTTCCAAAAAGGTCCTTTTTGATCTGTGCTCTCATCCAGTCTACTCCAGGCCTGGGGTTCATTCTCCCTCACTCCCTTCCTCGTGTCTAGACCCCTAGATTGAAAGCCATCCACATTCAAATAAAGCACTCATATGGGTCAGGGTAAAAAGAAAATATAGGTTCTGATGTCCATTTGCATAGAAGAGTGACTCTAGGCAACAATAATGTACTATATATTACAAAAATGCCAGAAGAAAGGGTTTTGAATGTTATCACCACAAAGAGAAGGTAAATATGTGAGGAGACAGATATAGTTGCCTGATTTGAACATTACAATGTTTACGTGTACTGAAACATCACATAGTAGCCATTTAATATGTACAATTCTTATGTGACAATTAAAAGATAAAAATTTAAAATTAAAATTTTCAATATACAAAAACAAAAATTTCTGCCTCCTAAGAACTCCATCCACGTATTTTGACATTTCTCTATTCCCCCTCAGGGCAAAACTTCTCAAAAAACTTGATAGTCTGAACATTCAATAGGTATTTGAAGCACTTGGTCAGTGGGGTGCTGAAACTGATGAAAGTCGATTGTGCTCACTTCTTCCTAACTCTACACTCAGTGACTTGACATGAATTCCTTGACATTGGTCATTGTGGGAGAATCTAGAGCACAGACATTGATCAATACTATCAATCAGTGCTTTTACTCCTAGAGAACTTGTTTACTAGCACCATAATGATGATTCAATATTCAGGAAGAATTAATTTAGCCATCTCAGGAAGATACCTGTTCTGCCTCCATGTGCTCAGGGAATACGATAAAGCTCATGCCAATGTTGTTCTTTAGTGAGCTGAGCAGTGGCCAGATGTAATCATCCCTGTTTCCTTTATAAGGTACACATGTGTGTCCTTGGCCCCTGATGCTTTCCTGTTATGGCACCCTTGTTCCAGCTTCATCTCTGATTCTCAGTGGGAAGCCCAGGCAGCAGAAAGATAGATACACTAAAGTTTGGACACTTAAGCATTGGGCACACTTTGTTCAAGTCATGAGATCCTTCCACTTGCTTACACCCTATTTCGCATGGGTTAAGTTACACCATTTTCCTCCTTTCACTTCTATGTTTTGAATTATCTAACAAATTTTGCAATTATAGCATCTAATTTGTCCCGTGACAAAATATGCCTGTTTTATAGCTTTTAGGAGAGTGCACCTGTTGCACAGTGTACCTATACAAGTGTACTCCTCTTGACAGCAGCACACTCCATCTAACCCTGAGGCTTACAAGGGGTCAGGCACATTCCCTTGAAGCTAGACATAGACACTTTATTTATCATGTGTGTGTTTCTAGTATTTATCTATGTTGTCTTATGTAGCTGTAATTTCTTCTATTTCGCTTTTGCATGAAGTGTTAGATTAAAGGTATCTCACCATCATTTATTAGACTGTTTGGTCTTAGTCTTCTACCCTTGAGTTATTAAGCTGCTTAAGTAACTGAGAAGTTTTCTACCTGTAATAAATATGTCCGTGTAACCTCCCTTAGAGGAAGATGTCATTTACGTATTTTGTGCTAGAGGCTGCAGTACATGGGTCCTTCTGTTGAGAATAGGTACCTTTCTGGGGACTCCTTTTCCAACTTTTAGGACTAAGTGATCCTGTCTACCCATGTAGCCTGCTGCGAAGCCCCAGCATCACAAGGTAGACTTTTCCAATGGATTTCCATTGGACACTGCGGTAGCCATGGGCTCTATGCTTTCTGAGCCAGGTTTGTGGGGCCCTTCCACAAGGTCCTCAATCAAAGACAAGGAAGCATTTGCAATTCAGACCCCAGTAGACCCCTGAGATTTTTCTACATATTCAGTTGACCTATTCTGGTTGTTCAATCTCTACACCACAGGAAGGGAGAGGAATGGGAATCACTATTTCTGTAACATCACTGTCTTCTTTCCAAAACTTGTTAACTTTTCTTTCATGCTTTTTGTCTTGGCTTTTCTTATGGTGTATTCTGTGATAACCTCAGGGTAATAACTGAACAGTTCAGGTTGGACCTCCCTTCCTCTATCAGTGAATGAAAACACTGATAACAGAGACTAACCCTCTCAGGGTTGTGAGAGGCTTTAGATGGGCCTGCTGTTGGGAGAAGTGTATGTGTAGCTTGCTTTACAGGCTTGAAGAATCATTGGCTGTCTTGTCTCTTTGTCTAATTACCCAGCAATTTGCCCTTCATTTTCTTACCTAGCACTAACTTTGGCAATGTCTTGTCTGTTAACCACATACTGTGCAGTTCTTACCCTTGCCCAGTATAATTTAAATTCCTTCCTCTAGAATGCTCATTCTGGACACATTGTCCTGACAGATCAATTATCGGGAAAAAATCCTTAGGACAACCAAGAGCAATTCCAAAGAAGATCAATGTGTCAATGTGAATGTGTCACCCAGAAACTAATAAACATGAAGTTGCATAAGTGTAAGAAAAAACAAGAATGAATGCTTTTAAACCCATTCCATCTATGACTCAAAATCCACATGTTATAAAATGATCAATTTAACTACATTAAAAATTTTTAAATGTTAAAAATCATTACCAAAATCATGCATATATGATAATCTAGGGAAAGGAGTTGAGAGTCATGTCACCAACAAAAGACAGTCTCTTTACTTTCAATAAATATTTCATTGACATTGAGAAGAAGGTGAAGAACTATGCAAAAGCAGAGCTGTCACCAAGCCCAGTGGAAGAAGGCTGGGTTGTGCTGGGCTCATGGCAATTACATCTTTACCTGATAAAGAAATGCTGCAGAGTCTGCTTCGTTCATGTGGAGGAGCCCATCTTTGAAAAAGTGCAAAATGACCCCCAAATCCTGAGCCCTGAAATAAAAATGGTTAGAGATTTTAACATGTGTTGTTATGCAGAAATTCATATCCAGCACAGATTTAGAAAGTATTGGCTACCTGGGCTAGACCCTGGACTATTCGAGTGGCAATGAAGAAAGGTATTCCAAGATCAGCAGCCAAAGGGATGCAGAGACTGAAAACTGACGATCCCAGTAAAGCGATACCAGCCACTTTCCTGGCTCCCATTTTCCCTGCCAGGTATCCCCCAGAGGCCATTGTCAGCAGCATGCCATAGTTGATGGAACTGAAGAGTACACCTTGGGTCTGAGGACTCCAGTTATACACAGGTGCCTTAGAGAAGCAGAAAAATGCTGTGTTAAACCCTACACAGAAAGGCTCTTTTCTATCCTAAGAAGCTTTTTTGGATCTTTTACTTGCTTTCAAATCAGTATTTTCTCAATTAAAAATTGTGAACAAAGAAACTGAAGAAAAAATAAAGATCCAAACAAACAAGTAGCAAAAATGAGAGACCAAAATTAAATCTTCCGTTGCTTACCCTTGCAGGATGACTCACTGTGGCTTTATCTGGGCCATCTGGTAAGCCTACAGGGAGTGCCTCGGTAGAGCTGTTGACCTTGGACTGGTGGTCCGTGCTGTTGACCATGGCTACCATGGTGATAGTAAGGGCAGCATTCTGTACAGCCAACATGAAGTTGAAGAGATGTGCCAGGAAGGCTATTCCATAGCGAACGGAACAAAAACTTGTAACTGCAAATATGATACCACATTAAGCATTGTCTTTATTAACACCACATTAATTCTTTACAAGATGTCATAAAGAAAGTAATGGAGACTGTCACCAGATGATTCGAATGGTACTTTTATTGGTTTCAGGGAAAGAAGACACCAAAGGAGATTATTGAAAGGCATTTCACAACACAGCCTTACAGAGTCTGACTCACTCTGGGACACTCTGTCCATCCCATAGTTCTGCCTGTCCCTTCTCCCTGATCACTGTCCTATGGGATTGGTGAAAATATTCACAAGTGAAAAAAATATAAAATCTATATTAAAAATATACACACACACACACACACACATATATATATAAATATACATATATCATTTCCTTTCTAGAGTTTTCTCTTTTGCTCTGCCTCACTCTACTCTCTGCACTATACCTCTGTTTGGCTCTGTGAAGAGGCCAGATGCTCTGTCTCCACCTGCAGGCTTTCCTACAGCTTGTTTCTTCTCTGTGGTGTGCTTTCCCCCAACCAGTTGCCTGGCCAACTCTGGCGCATTATTCAAGACTTTGACCTCGCATGCTTTGCACTTTGCACAGTGTTAACACACTCTAATAACTATGATTTGGTGTTCTGTGTTGCGTTTTATGTCCCTTTCTAGAAAATGGAGTCTACTAACCAGAGCTACATCTGTTGTTGCTGTTACATATCTTGGGAACTATAAGTATTTGTTCAGTAACTGATTGAAGGTATAAACTCTAAACTGGAGGGCATGGTTGAGAAGAGGGATCAGTCCAGTTCCCTGCTATTTCCTGAACTTAATGGATTCACCTGTCCAGCATAGGCTGCAGAATGTGATGAGCTACACTCACTCAAGATATTGGTCCAAATTTATTCATCTATGTCCTTTGTCTTTCCACAGGGAGAAAAGTAAACAAAGTAGAGAGAATTCCAAAGAGCTACTTTGTCCAAAGTCCTTCTGTAAAGAAATCTGTGACCAGATGAATACAGCTTCTTGCCTTACACATTTACTTTGGTCTGTGTAAAACCCTTCAGTAGCCTCCATTTCCCTCAAAATAAAAGCCAGGTTAGGCTGTTGGCCGTGTTGTGCATGTACGGCTTCCACTCAGCATAATGCTTCAGGGCCACCTCAAGGAGCTGAGGAGAAGGTGAACTTTCAGAGCTGTGGCAGAGTTTTATCATATCTGATGATGATTTTTGAAGTTTAGTTTCTAAATGATTCTACCCTTTAATTTCAACCATAAATGCTGATTTTCCTGTGTTTTGTATTCTTTGGAGAAAGCAGCCAGAATCTTGGAAAGGAATTATAAGATTTCTGCTTTGAAGTTGTCATCTTCCTTGGAAGTGAAAATATAGATTATTTGAATGTCATGCTCATTTCTTCTTCTACTGTATTTTTTAACTATATTGTCTCATAATTTGCAGGTATCTATTTCCCTAATGTGGAAATTGTTTAATTTCAAAATTTAAATGAAAGTTTGTCCTTGATACCTGAAGACGTGAGTAGAATAATCATCTACAGCGACAAACAACTCCCTCAAGGTTTAAATTACATTTTACTTATACATATAAAATATAAAATATAAAATATGAGTATTTTGAGGGAGATGGGGGGCTACCATAGGTTTTTTTCTGTAGCAGTGGGTCAAGATGTGACTGACCACTCAATTGTAGCTTTGTGAGACCCAGCCATGCCTGAGACTCTGAGTGGCAGAAATTGCCATGTAATAAATGTGTGTTGTTTGTGGCTACTATATTTGTGGTAATATGTTTAGAAGCATAGAAAATAAATACAGTGGCATAAAGTAATAAGGGCTACTTGAATGTGTAATAATTGCACAACATTGTAAGATATTTAATTATAAAGCATTTAAATTTATCATGAGAATTGATAAAACATCTTTATACTGAGAAATAAAAACAAGCAGAAGAATCCAAGGACTGCTACAAAAACATTGAAAAGAATCATGTAACACACAAAAGATGCTGTAATTAATGAGGGAAAGCTAGATTATGTATTAAGTAATGCTGTAAAAATTGGTTAAATATATGGGTGTTGGAGTAGTGCCTCATTTCAAATTAAAATACAATCTAGATATAATACAGTAAACTTGTATTTCATCAAATTGAAGATGTCATTGATGTTAAGATACAGCATCTTTTTGTTCCACTAAAAGTCAACTGATAAACTTAACAGATCAAATTGAACAAACTGATTACAGAATACCACCCCCAGATTTTCACTCATATTCTATTACAGCTCATTGGATAGAAATCCCATATTTCCAGACATTTTGAAATTATTCTTGATTTCTTTCTTTCACACCCAATATCTAGTCTGTCTGGAACATACCATTGTCCTTCCATTTAAAATTCACATAGTACCCAAACACTTCTCATCAGTCTCTGGCTGTCTTGGTTTAGGGCTCCTTCCTGGTGGTCCTAGCTATCAACATCTCTTGTCTGGAATTTTGCTATTTCTGGCAAGTTAGTTCCCTACTTCCATCTGTTCCTAAAATAGCATCTGGAGTGAGTTCTCCTACCATAAATCAAATCATTCCCTCTTTTGCTCCAAATCTGCCTCATGGTTTCATTTTTGTTCAGATTAAAAACCAAAGTCTCCGTTTCAGTAGCCATCGGAAATAAGACATTTCCACCTTTGCCTCAGATTTTTTGTTGCTTTTTTTGTTTTTTTTTTGTTGTTGTTTTGTGGCACCGGGGATTGAACTCAAGACCTCGTGCTTGCCAGGCAGGCGCTTAGGCCACTGAGCTATATCCCAGGCCGATTTTTTGTTTTAAATCCTGAGGAAATAATCCAAATGTGGATAAGTGTTGTGTGAAGGGATGTTTTTAGAAAAAAAAAAAAGAAAGAAAAAGGACAAAAAGAATGATCTTTTATCATAATATATATCATATAGTAACTGTCATATATATTTCATATATATATAATAGCCAAATGGTGTATATATTTCATATATAGATCATGACCAAATAACAATACAAAAGTCTGTGATATAAATATCCAGCTACAGAAGGATTTTTCAGGTAAATAATACTTTAACAATTGGGTATGCTGAAATATAATATGATCTCAACAATAATGTTTTTTTAATTTTATAAAATGTTGTGGAAAAATATGTGGTAAGTGGAAAAAATATACAACATAATATATATAAGGCACAATTACATAAATATGTACATAAAATACATGCAATAAAAATTATAGTAGCTGAATTATTTTTATGAAAATCTTTCATATATGAATTTGGAAGTTTCTATAATTAGTTTTTCTTACTTTGCTTAAGCAACACAATCATACTTACAATACTACATGCACATACTGTACAAAAAAACAATAGCACGCATTGACAACTTTTTAGCGATTATTGAGAATGTAAATGCCTATCGATAAAACAAGTAACTGTTAAAAATAAAAACTATTTTTAGAATAATGTTATTAATTTTCCTCATATACTTACATTAGTGTTACTGAGTTTTAAAAAATAATTTAACAACTTAAAAATTCATTACTTTGTATTAATATATCACAGAACAAAATTCACTGAAAAGCTTTGTAACCAAGCATGTGCAGTCAAGTTTACCTTTCCTGGGAATGTGCTTCTCGTCTACTTGCATGTCTTGAGAGAACTCGCTGTTCTCTAAGGTCGAACTCAACTCTGTTATCACAGCCATTTTGCTTTTCCTTTCTTGGCACCAGTTTTCACCTATTGGGGTGATATATAAACCACAGATTTCAGTCAAAAGGAAGAGACTTCTTTGAAATATTTCAATAGCGGGCATCAAGCAAACAAAATCCGTCTCATTCTATCTGAGGCACAGGGTGGGAGACTCATTTTTGTCACTTGGTTCAACACAACAAACATACTTTTCCTAAGGTTCAGAACTGCTCACTATACAGGATTCAGAGTGTTCCCTTGGTACCAGTTTAAGAACTCTGGCCTGGAAGCCAGGCATGCCCAGGTTCAAATCCAGACCCATGATTTACCTATTATACCAATTATCACTGGGAACAACTCTGCATATTTCAGTTTCCTTGTTATTAACAGTGTAACAATAAGAACTTCTTCACAAAGTAGTAAGGCTTAAATAAAGCTCATCCTCCAACCACAGTGTTAGGTAGTATGGAGTAGCAGTATAATTCAGTTTATTGTCATCATCACTGGAGCTACCATAGATGTGCTTCTACCAAGAGCTGTGTGTGTTTCTTGGCAATCCTCTGCCAGGACCTGAGAAGCTGGTTTCCACTGCCCCTGAGGGGTCCCATCTGACCTCCTGATAATTGGGAGCCAAGTTTGCATAATTAGATGATTACAATATAAATCCCACATGGCTATTGACCAGAGATTGATAATTTGACTACAGAAATCTAGAAATAACTAACATGGAGATCTTGAACTTTCTGCATATAAGAGAACTAAAAAAAAAGTCATTTCCCCTATACAATATTAAGCTCTTTAATGCTCAAGGATATTCCTAGGTGTACCATGTGTAGAATTACAATTTTCATGCTATGTTAAATACTCAATTCATTAAACTGGTGAATCTCTTAAGTTTCTTTGTGTCTTCGTGGAATGTATTTCTGACCATTTTTCAGCATCTCTCCCACCGCTGGCAACTAATGACCTGCTTTCTGTGATGGAAGAGTAATTTGTGTTTCCTAGAGATTTCACAGGAAGTGAAACCATATAGTACATACTTACTTTTTGCCTGGCTTATTTCACTCAGCATAATTATTCTGAGATTATCTGTGTTGAATATTTTAACAGCCCATCTATTTTCAATGCTGAGCAATATTCCATTGCATGACTGTGAATTTGCCTTGATGAAAAGTTGCATTGTCTGCAGGTTTTGACACAAATAAAGCTGCTAGGAAAATTCAAGTTTAAGTCTATGTATAGACATGTGCTTTCATTCCTTTAAATAAATGCCTTGGATGAGAATGTCTGGATCATATAATATGTTTATATAGCATGTTTAATTTCCTAGAAAAAGGCAAATTATTTTTCAGAGTGGTTGCACCATTTTATATTCTCCCCAGCAGCATCTGAAACTTCCAGATCCCTATGTACTCACTAACTTGATAACATCAATCTTTTAAATTTTAGACATTCCACAAACAGGTAGTTATAGTTTGTGGGGTTTTAGTTGCATTTCTCTAATGAAGTTCAGTATGTTTTAACAGACTTATTTGCCATGACAATATCTTCTTTAGGGAAATAACACTTTAAATCTTGACACTGGGCATTCTAATTCCATGATGTGACTAGCTCATCTTTAAAACAGGAGTTTTGTTTCTTGGTAAATGGCTCTGATTCAATACGCAAAGACTGTTTGGGAGATGTTTTATCAAATGGCAATGATATGGCCACCTACAGTCCAGGTTTGGTGTAGCCTGGTTGTCTAGTGCTACCTGGCCATTCTGAACAGGAATATGCAGTTTCCACAAGTAGCTGTCCCCCTTGAGTAAAAATTGCTCTCACTCCCATTTTCCCATACCTCTGATTTGAATTCCGAAGTCACTACACAATTATCCCTGATTAAGCAGCAATGAGAGTTACTCATGACTACAGTCATTTCAGGAGCAGCAACCTCTGCATTCTTATTCTTGGTTCTATGAGGGAAAGACTGAAAGTGACTGGCCAAGAAGAGCGTTTGGTGAGACCCTGGCAACTGGCTGAGCCTTCTACAATGTGGATGCGTGATGGTATGAAATGAGCAGTATTTCTACTGTAAAGACAGTCTGATTGGTTAAAGCTGTAAATACCTTTTTGTTAAAGTAACAAGTAAGAGTGATTTTAAAGTCACTTTCTACTGGCCCTATATCACAGAAAAGTGAAAATATATATATTATCTGGCAGGGAAAATATAAGTAAAATTTGAAGATCAAAATGCCACCCTGTAACAGATGTCTGAGTTTAGAAATAATGTCCATGTGTCTTCAGACACCTCATTTTAGCAGCCAACAGTGGAGACTGAAGACTCTGAGTCCCCTAAATTATTGATGTTGAATAGATTCTTAGTTCTTCCCTGCGTTGACTCTTTGATGAGGCTATGCGAGAACTGTTTGCTGTTTCATCTATAAAATTCAGTAATTTCTGGATGGGAAGATGGTTGGCTTTTTCTAGAAAAAGGTTAAAAGGAAGTTCTAAACAGAAAATAAAATGACCAAACAGACATTTCCTTGAATGCTGTTTTATGAGAGTGAAATATATAAATTGATGAAGGCCTAGCAGAATGTAAATTGAGAGAGAAGCTCAGGATGGCTTCCACAGAAAGCATAGCACACCGTATGGCCATGGTGTCCTGGAGCCAGTCGCCTGGGCCCAAAGAAACTGATTCTTAAATTATTATGAATTCTGCAAGATAGTTTTTGAAAACAGCCATTATCAACTAAATTATATGAATTTAGAATTCAAAAAGTTATATTTAAAAAATATTGAAAACATGATTTCATAATTATTTTTCTTAGTGCATGTTACTGCAAGCTCTTCTCTTTACATTCTCTCTCTCTCATGTTTATATGGTGTGAATATGGAATAAAAGTATGCTATCGCTGGGCATGGTAGTGCGTATCTGTAATCCCAGGTATGTAATCTGGGAGGCTGAGGCAGCAGGATGGTAATTTCAAGCCCAGCCTGGACAACTTAATAAGACTCTGTCTCAAAATTTAAAAAAGGGCTCAGTATGAAAGCCCTGAATTCAAACTCCAGCACCCTAAAGCAAGCAAGCAAACAAACAAAAAAGGGTTCTATGGTGTATCTCTCCTCAGCTTGAAATTCACTGATGTTATGTTGATAGTGTGAAATTGCCCATGGTGGATTTTTTTTAATGACAAAAACATTGGCAAAGCCTACATTTAGGCTGTATTTATTGTGTTACCAACTTCATGGATTTATTACTATCTGTGTAAGAATGCAATAATATGGTAATGAATACTCTGCATGGATGACGATTCTGAATCATTACTTGGACTTCATCTCCTACTGGCTTTCCTTGATATGATCTGACCTCTCCTTCTAGGCATGGGTGCTCTTACTAAGGCAATCACCTCTCACCAGCCCTGCCTCTCCATGGCCAGCGCTTCTATTCACCAGTGTGATCACCCATCTCCACAGATTAGCCCAGCCCCCTGACTACCCTGCTGATCTTCCCATTTGTCTCCTCCTCTGTGCAGATAGTCTCCAAAGCTGTCCAAGGCCTTCTGTGACAGTTGACTCCTGTACACAGACATCTCAAGCACCACCTTTTCCAGCCAGCAGCTCTGGCCCACCCACCTCTCTGTGAAGGACACCTACTGTCGCACTAACCTAAAAACATTGCAGGGACTTGAAACTCAGGATTCAAGCACTGGTGACTCTCCCCATAGCCTAATGTTAGATCTGTAATTAGGGGAAGGAGAGACAACCCAGAAGGAAGTTTCAGACCATCTCCTGGTGAACCAGTGAACTGACAAGTTCAAGGGCCACACACAGGATATGCAGTCTCACCATCTGTTACTGTGCATTTTCAATCCGTCTGATGACCTTCCTACTCCCTTGGCCCTACTCTTAGTGACTCCCTCCCATTTTAACACTTCCTCTGTTTTTTTTCCATCATTGCTCCAGCAAACTGCTCTGGTTGTAGGGTCAGGAACTCTGTATACCACCCTGAGAAATTTCAGCCCAAAGCAATGTTCATAGGGAAAATGGCTTTTTTTTTTTAACACAACTATGAGGTTACAAGTGCAATCAAAAAGTCGTACCCTTTGGTTGAGGATGTAGCAGACTGCTTATGTAGCATGTCCTAGATTTTATCCCCAGTCTTGCAGTGAGTGGGGGTGGGTAAAAGTGGGAGTCAGCAAAAGTTACACATCAATATGTTCCAGCATTGAGGTCTCTCTCTGAGTACTCTTTTCTTTCCTCTGCCCTTAGCCCATCATCTTCTGGAGGCCCTGGTCACTGCTGTATCGCCTTACCTCTCCATTTCTTCTCCTATCCCCCGTCATTTTGATTGAAAGCCTAAATTCACCTCATCTCATTGGTTCTTGACGCCAGTATTCTTCCAGAAGCTGTCTTGGACCACAGCCACCCTTGCCTTGTCTTGTGCCAAGCCCTGCCCCCAGTCAATCTGGATGGGGATCTAGGGCAATGGTAGTAAACAGGTTGCTGTAGTAGATCTGCACAAGAAAAAGCCAGTACAGCCTTCTAGTGGGGTGGTGAATCTCCACCCAAGACACAGAGCTGTGGCTGATCCTTTCTAATCTGAATGTTTCCTTTCCACTGTCCTACAGCTTCTGGTGTGCCCCATCAGCTTTTGGCATATCACAATAGTTGTGGTCCATGCTAAACTACCACACCAGGCAGCCTACCTTGACCCCAAATAAAGATAGTACTGCATTATTCTTTCAGGTCACCCAGTTGGGAAACAAATGAACTAATACTTGTTCACAAGCCAGTTTGGTCCCCAAAATTCTCCTTTTAAATACCCACAAAGTGCCTACTTCTTAGAAATCCCTTTCCCAGCCGGCATTGTCTCCGCTAAGTAGTTGTTGTCAATATTCGGGGAGAATAGGATGCAAATGCCCAGCTTCCGGCTGCACATTCTCTTTTGTCACCCTTGTTGATTCGAGCTTTTACAATCTCACTCACATTGTAATCATTTTTATCAATCTGAGAAAGTTGGGCTTCAAAGAGGGAGATATAA
Organism: Cuniculus paca; assembly: GCA_004365215.1. Taxonomy (NCBI): domain Eukaryota; kingdom Metazoa; phylum Chordata; class Mammalia; order Rodentia; family Cuniculidae; genus Cuniculus; species Cuniculus paca. The sequence goes on along the minus strand of RJWT010017362.1, from coordinate 5,535 downwards.
AAACTGTCAGCTGTTGCACAGAAAGGACATTTGGAAATCTTTCGTATCAACATTGAGATAAGTGACTCACCGACTGTGTCTGAGGAAAGACTTCCAGTAAGATTCTTTGTTTCTTCCAGCCTGGGTTTCTTCCCTTTGCCTTCTTGCCAGCAGATAACGGAGGATTGTTTGGCTACTCCCAGGCTTGAGTAATCATTAATAAAAGGCGTCAAACTGGAGACCGCTGTCCAAAGGGCTTCTTGCCAAATGGACTCTGAAGAAATTTAGTAGAGTCCTTTCTGCCTCTGCCACGGAGTCCTTTCTGTCTCTGCAGCTGCTCCTGCTTTTCTGATGCTGGGGGCTCTCAGCCCCTCTCCTGTGGGGGCCCCTTGGAACAGCAGAGGCACCCTTTGGATCGCACACCTGCAGGTGGTTGTGCTGCTGCACGTGTGTTTTCTTTAACGTCTTTGTTGGTTTTAGAAAGATTAACAAAAGAGAGAAATTACAACTAAATACAGAGGTTTAATATTTTTGTGTGTTTCCCCTTTCTTTGACATCTTGTTTTTCTGCCTTAAATGTATTTGAATTATACAGATGAATTTCATTCCCTCTGTTGCTTTCCTTTCCTAAGATTCTTTTCTTCTTTCCTAAGATGAACCAAATAAACAAAAACACAGGGCTCACAGAAATTCAGTGTTCTGCTATTTTTACTATCTATATATGTCTCATTAGTGTCCACACTGGTTGACAGTTCAGCTTATTTTAGTCCCAGGTGAGGCAACGCCTTTAGACTTGAGGTTTGTAATTGTTGTTTACTATTTTCTCTGTCTCCTTTTTTTTTTTTTTTTTTTGGTACCAGGGATCAAACTCAGGACCTTGCACTTGCCAGGCAGGTGCTTGTGCTGCTGAGCTAAATCCCTGGCCCTATTTACTTATTTTTTTTATTTTTATTTTAAAGAGACTAAAACAGAATAAAACAAAACAGAGTAGAACAAAACAAAGCAGATCAGAACAGAACAATGAGAGCAATACATGACTTCAAAACAAGACAACAGGAAATCAATGGCTGCCATCGTGTCTCGTTTTCTTCAAAATAGTTGTTCATACCTTCACATGCAACAAACTCAAACAAAACCAAATAGTATAACACCAATCAAAACAAAAGAATGAAAGCACCACAGGCCTTCAAACCAGACCCTATTTACTTAATTTTAATTTCAAGCTCCTGAAAGTTCTGGGCTTATGATCCAGACCCCCTCTGACTTTAAGTCCTTGTGGCCCCAAGAAGTTTTCCTTTCGATTCTGAGGTTAACTATACTGATCGTAACTGCATTGCGAGAGAGTAAACCACCTGCTAGTGCTCTGGCTGAGGACGGGCCGCTTGCTAGTATCTATTCAGAAAGGTGAGGCTGGGTCTTAGAGAATTAGAACTTTGCTGAGCACTTATGTGCAATAATCACATTTCTTTCGAGTTAGCTTTACTATATTCCTTATCTGAGAAAAAAGAAAAACAGATTCGTACCATCTGCACTTGGAGAATTTAAACATGGAAAAGTTAATTGGCGGGGCAGGGGACAGGTGGGTTCATGTCTTGTGTAATAGATTTTTCCTTTAATCTTTTCTGTCTCTCTCTCTCTGTCTTTCTCTCTCTCTCTCTCTGGTAGTAGTGCAGCTGGAACTCAAAACTTTCTCGCTGAGCTACACTCCTAGCCCTTTTTAATTTTTGTTTGTGTTTAAGTCAGAGTCTTACTAAGTTGTGACCCTCCTGCCTCAGCCTGCCAGGGTGCTGAGATTACAGGCAATTTGCCACCAAGTCCAGTTTTTGCTGAGTCACTTTTGAAGGACTTTGGACCCTGGGATAAATAATCAACGCCAGAATTAGAATATTTCTAACCTTAAATTATTCTTATTAGAACACACGAGTTTTGTAATTTAATTTTTAACTTTATTTTTAAATACTCATTTTAATCCTTTGATCTGAACTTATACTCAGCTTGACTTGGTAGAAAAATTGAAGACGTTCCTGTTGAGAAAAAATAGTCCAGCTTGGTTTCATCTTTGATTAGTTCTTAAATACTTAAAAATATATTGAAAGTTTTTCTTAGCATAGATTGTGACTCTCACCATTTAAAAAAATTCTGTTTTCTTTTTGAAAGACATTGATTTTTTAGAATTAGGTTTATTGGTACATTTTTATGTATACGTAAGGACTGCATTCATCATAGAGAATTCGTACCTGTACTATGATATATCTTATTATAGTCAGGGTTTACAAGGGAAACAATTTAATACAGGACACATGATTTATAGGGTTATTTTATAATATTCACCAAGAGAGTCAAATACAAAAGAATGTGAGAGATCCGTCCACACACTGGAGACCTAAAGAATCCAGCTGAGGACCTACCGATCCCACGGCAATGTCCTGCATGAGTTCAGCTGAAGACCTAGAGCCCCTGGCAATGTCCCCCATGAGTCCAGCTGGAGGCCTAGAGCCCACGACAATGTCTCATGTGAGTCTGTTTCATGGATCTCTGCTGGGAAGGCCCAAAGGTCAGTGGTGGAAGCTAGAAAGTCTGCATCAGCAGGATGAAGGATCTGTGCCAGCAGGCTGAGGGATCTGCTCTGGAGCCATGAGGTGATGCTCATATTAAGGATCACAGCTCCCCTGAAAAGAACTGCAGCCATCCTCAGCAACAGCAAGGCCTTGAGTCCTCCAAAGATGAGAATGGCTGAATTCATATCAGGAAAACCAGAGCAACAAGCTTCTGTAGAAAAATCAACAGCACACTATCTCCCTCTTCAATTCTGCTTTTATGGTATTGACCACAATCTTCAGGTGGGCCTTCCACACCCAGGACCATGCTAGTTTCAGTTCGGCTAGGTGTTAGAAGCTAACCATTAGGTAATCTACTACAATCTTTAAATTGCTATGTTTCAGTATGAAAATCTTTGGAGAGGAGAGAGTACACATTTCCCCCTTTTAATAGGCATCTTAAGAGTGGTTTCCATAAGATTGTCAACAACTATCATTGCTAATTAGTTACATGACTACGCAGTAGGAGGGTGGCTCAGATTCTGGGTACCATTTTGGTGGACTCTGGTACTCAGTCCTGCTGTGGTCCCAGGAGCCTGTCCTTTTCAGTCTAGAAGTTCAGGATTGGCTCTGGTAGCAGAAGTATGTTCATGTACACACTGTATGCCAATTTCCCATTATGCAGCAGGGATTCAGGTGATTCAGGGGCCGCTGCCCAGCAATTGTACTAAATCTAAACCTTGACACAGAAGCCTTGACTGAAGGGCAGTGGTCAATCCCTGGAATTCAGTTGGTTTTTCAGACATTCCAAACTATGAACCCATATGCTGTCATGTCTGTTCTGGACCTTAGTCTTCATTGTGGTTCTGACAAATCCTTTAACTTCTAAATTCAAGTCAAACTCTTCTTTTGCCTCACTATCTATGACAAATAGGGTCAATTGGGTCATCAATCAGATGTCATCTGGTCATGTGCTGGGTACTGCTCATAGGAGAATGACCAGTCAGTTAAATATATGTTCACAGAAATGTTGTGTCTCTCTCCTCTTTTCTAATTATTCTCTTGCTTTGCACCAAACTCCCTCTACAGGAATGTTTTCTTGTGGGGCTTATTTAACAGTAAACGTGTGCTGGGCACTTATTCATATGAGCATGTTCCATGTAACATTTCTATTTCTTGTTACAAACAGCTAGCATAGGTAATATTATTATACCCATTTTATACAGCATTTAAGTAAAATGGTTGTAAGCTATGGAGACAGGAATTCAACCACCCAGGAAGTCTGGCTGCCATGCCCATCCTCCTGCCCCCAGACCATGATATCTGTTAGTAAAAGTTGAAACCAACTTCCAACTACAATTTTCCTTAAGTTTTCCCTATTTTCCATCTCTGTATTTTAGCACTACCTTGAGCTGTGTCAATTACCTTTTAATATCTCTACATAGCCAGCCTTCTTTCCTCCCTTTCTTCCTTCCTACTACCATAATATTTGTAATTTTTAGGAATACTTTATTTTTCACATAGATTCTTTTTTAAAATGCATCAACAAGTATTTTGATCATTCATTTATTGAAGTATCTGTGCTAATATTTGTATTTACAGGAGTGATTTTCCTATTAACTTTGGTGCTCAGTCTTTGAGGATGTTGAGTTGTACTTGTCTATTGATTTTTGTTGACAGTGGTAAATTGTTGAATAGAAGCATATGTTTCCATAGCTTAAATGTGAATTGCTACTTAAGTGCAGATTCCCAGAGTCTGTCTTGGGTGAGAAGGATGGAGTCTGAATGTACTGCTGGCCTGGTAGTGTGATACGTTAGCATTTTTCACCTGGAGAATCATTGTTCCTGTTTGGAACATCTTTATCAGTTTGCATTGACCAAGTCAAACCGAGTGTAGCTACTGTATTTTTCAAATCTTAGCTCAGAGAAAAATGCAAAGAGTAATTTCTCTCACCCTCTTTTTCCACCCATTTTGTTTCTTTGCCCCCTGCCACTTTTTTGGAGATGAGAAGTTTGCTCACACTTGACTTGGCTTTTTTCAGGTCCCAATATTTATACTAAAGCTTTTGATTTGATTTAATCCTCTTTGGCACTGGCCTTGGCCACAGAGATTCTCAGTTTTCTTGTGGTGCTAAATCAGGATAAGAAACAAGATGATTGACTGCTGGTGTTGCTACAAAAGAGGACTGGGACCTAACACCGTATATTGGCCTCTGCACCACAAGGGTAAACTTTGTTTTTGCTCAGTTGCCAGATCTGTGCTTCCAAGTGACAGCCACCCACCCGAAATGGCTTTGGAAGAAAAAGAAAGGATAAAAGGTGTTGGGGCAAAGCTGTCTGTACTTCGGGTATCTAGGACAAGGCCACCGCTTCTCATGGGCTTTGCAGGGCCCCATAAGAAGTGTGTGGTGCTCAGGAAGCTGATGCACACAGCGACTTGACCTTCACCTGATAATACAGACACTTCCTCTCTTGTTCTCCATGAAACCATGAAGGCATGCACCAAGGCATGCTGTTCTGCTGAAGGTCAGATATTCTTCCTGTCCCAGATTCTAACCTCCCCTTAAACTCTGTGTGAACTATTCATATGCTGATTATATAAATAAATGCGCTGCAGGTGCTGGGCAGTTCCTTTCTCCATCAGAAGGGGCTCCACCTGACCTCAGCTTTTTGTCTATTAATGCCTGTCTTTTTTTATTTTTTGTACCAGGGATCAAACTCATGACCTTGTGCTTTCCAGACTGGTGCTTATGCTGCTGGGCTAAATACCTGGCCCAACTCCTGTCTTCCTCATCCTTCACCGTCCTCCCTCCAGAGTTTCAAGGACTGTGCTGGATGCAGCAAAAAGGAAAGATGGGAGACTGGGTAGTTTGCAGAAGATGCCAACAAGCACAGTTCTGGAGACGACAGAGTAGAGTTAAATCTTTTCTCTCAAAACAAATCAAAATTCTTCAAATTCTCTTTTCAGTTGTCTTCTCATTCTTTCCATCTCACCTCTCAATGTTCTTCCGGACACCATA
>RJWT010017361.1:0-19379 GCA_004365215.1 Cuniculus paca | reverse complement strand
TGCAGTAATTGTGTATTTCTAGTGTGATTTTTGGGTCATAGGTTTTCCTCTGCAATTTCATTGTTAGTATTAAGGAGTTAAGAGTTAACGCTGGCATCCCTTAACTAAACAATATGTATTAAATTGAGAAGAGAGGCTTAGTTTATTTTGTTGTTTTGAGATACTCTGAGAATTTATAAAGGTATAAAATACGTGGTAGATGTTTTAAAAAGTTTAATTCCAGAAGTACTTCACAGAGTGGTGAAAACAATGGGGTAAGTGTTAAAAACAAAGGGAGAGTATTTTGAGATAGATTAATGGCAGTGTGACCTTTACTGTAATACATTTTAAAAAATTTAAGTAATCATCATATTTTTTGATCACACTGTGGACGTCTGTTCCCAGCATGAAAGATGCTTTTTGTTTGGGCAAAATGTAATATGTCAATTTTCAGTTTCAGGTTGTTGATTCTACTGTAGTTGTAGTAGGTGAACTATCTTCAAACGAAGAATTCAAATAGAAGATTAAAAATGTGTTCCGGGCCAGGGATATAGCTTAGTGGCATAAGCACCTGCCTGGCGAACACAAGGTCCTGAGTTTGCTTCCCGGTACCAAAATAAATACAGTGTGTTCCTGAGCCAGATAGAATTTTTTTTTTTCCCTAGTGCTGGGATCAGACCGAAGGCCTCACTCAAGCTACGCAAGCAGTCTACCACTGAACTACAGTACTGGCCCCCAGTAGAGGTTCATTGTTATGATTCATTGTTTTTAGGCATCTGTAAATACTTTTCATAAGTATACATATCTACACTAGGCTCTGGAAATGCCTGTCTCCTCTCCAGTTTGGGACACAACCTTGCTTTCTCATGTTTCTTGCTTTTTGTTTAGTACCAGGAATCGAACTCATGACCTCTTGCTTACCAGGCAAGTGCTTGAGCGGCTGAGCTAAATCTGGCGTGTTTCTTGCTCCTTTAAAGTGATTTTCTGTAATTCAACATGAGGAATTTTAACATACTTTTAATGTAATTTGAAAAATTAGATCTCTGGTGAGTTTTTAAAGCACTCCTTTCATATTATTTTTCATTTTATTTTAGGAGCTCTTTGTTCAGTATCTAGCCACCTATTCCTACAGACATGGCAGTGGAAAAGAAAGGAAAGCACTGACTTACAGTGATTTAGCAAATACTGCAGAGGAATCAGAAACTTTTCAGTTTCTTGCAGGTACTTAATCTTTGAAACGTTCTGGTTTAAAAATGCCTGGTACCCAGGCCTGGTGGTGCACGCCTGTAATCCTAGCACTTGGGAGGATGAGACAGAATTGCTGAGTTCGAGGCCAGCCTGGGCTACATAGTGAACTCAAGGCAAGCCTGAACTACACAGTGAGGCCTTGCCTGAAGAAGGAAAAAAAACAAAAAAAAGCCTGGTTTTGAGGTTTTCCCCTCCTGGTTTTGCTTTCATTGAATTAGATATTTGGCGTTTTCTTCAGGTGCCAGTTTATCATGATGTGGCACAGGGAGGTATTTCCAGTCTCCTCTGAATATGGTTGTTATGTGATCCACTTAGAATAGTAATGAAGTCAATAGGATGCACAAGATGTTTGGTTGGCAGGGCCCAGCTGTGGAAGGGAAGCTCTGTTGGGTTGATCTACTTGAACACCCCAAACAGAGAAATTAATACTTATTCTGTGGAACAGGGCTGCAGGCTAAAGAGAGCTCAAGTCTGCCCCTGGGACCAGCTTGGCCTATCTCAGGTTAAGCAGGGTTGCTCACAAAACTAGCGCATCAAAGCACTGTGGTTTAGAGCCAGGTGTGGTGGTATATGGCTATACTCCCAGCATTGGGGAGGCTGAGGCAGCAGGACCACCTCAAGTTTAAGGCCACTCTGGGCTAAATAGCAAGACACTGTCTCAAAAAAACCAAAATATAAAATAAATGAACGAGCTGGGCATGGTGGCTCATGCCTGTAATCCCAGCACTCGGGAGGCTGAGACAGGCGGATCACTGTGAGTTCGAGACCAGCCTGGGCTACAAAGTGAGCTCAAGGCCAGCCTGAACAGCATAGCAAGTCCCTGTCTCAAAGACAAAGGGCTGGGGATTTAGCTCAGTGACATAAGCACCTGCCTGGTAAGCGTGAGGTCGTGAGTTCAATCCCCGGTGCCACAAAAAAAAAAAAAAAAAAAAGAACAAATGAATCAACCAGCCAATGATGGTTTGCACTCAGTAGAATGGGAGCAGGTTTACAGCATTAGTTAGGAGACAATACTAGTTACACTGTTTCACCCAGAATTGTAGCCTGGATTTTGTTGTCTTTTGGAACCTGTTTTAGAGGTCAAAATAGGAATTAGTACTTTCTGAAATTTGTACTGCTGTATTCATAGTTTATCATAATGAATTGCTGATATAAGCCTTATGATTTTAAGATATATTACCAAAGAAGATTTTAGCTAGTAAGTACCTGAAAATGCTTAAGGAGAAGAGGGAAGATGATGAGGTGAATGATGGTGAGGAAAGTGACGATGATGAAGCTGAGTCCTAAACCACAAAAGAAATCGGCCTTCGAGGACATTTCTGGAGAAGCACCATTCATCTGAAGCAAGCATGGCCCGGTGTGGTCCCAGCAACTCCAGCACACTGCCTGCTTTTCTGGCAGACGGGCATCTCTGTATCTGCACTGTGATGAACCGCAGGGAGAGTGACGCCAACAGCATCCTTTGACAAGGCCCGCCTGCAGCTGGAGGTCATCAGGAGAGAATCCTGTACCCCGGCAATGCAGCTAATCTGTGCGCCAAGCTGAATGGACAGAGACTATTGTGCTTCCTTTTGGAACTTGCAGACAGACTCTGAAGAGCTCCTGAATACTGTGCAAATTTATATGTATATTCTGAAATTATTTCTTGTAAACAGCTATATTTAGTTTAGCTATATGTAGTTTATAAGTAGTATGTTACCTTTGAATTTTTGTATTTAAACAATTTGACAGTTTGTTCAAAAATTTTTATTATAAAGATATATACTTTTGTTTTCACAGTAAAATGCTTTATGGAACTAGTTTTAGGGCCCTTTGTTGTTTTAGTGCCTTGCTCACTGCCTGAGAATTTAGTGAAACTTAAAAACAGGCATTGCTGGGTGGGAATGTAGCTCAGTGGTAGAGTGTGTTCTTAGCAAACATAAGGCTCTGGGGTTAATCCCCAGCACCAAAGCAGCAACAACAGAAACCACTTCTATGCCCAGAGAAAAATTGCAAGTCAGATTAGCAAATGAAATACCAAAAAAAAAAAATTACCAGCTGGGTCCAGTGGTGTGCACATATAATCCCAGCACTTTGGGAGTCTGAAGCAAGAGAATTGCAAGTTTGAGTCCCATCTGGACAATTTCGTGAGACTCTGCTTAAAAAAAAAAAAGTTTAAAAAAGATCTGTGTCTATTATTCAGCATAAAGACCCAGTATCACCACCACCAAAAAACAATTACCTCTGCATAAACATATTGTTGTTAAGAAAATGTTTTGTATGTTGAAGATACTTTTCATCTTTCTGTTCTTTGTTTTGAACACCTAGTAATTGTTTTTACTGTCTACAGAGAAAAGTGTCAAGCTTTATATTTTTTTCTGCATAGGGTAAATGTTTGATTCCATATTTTCAGTATACCTGTCTTTAGTTTTAAAAGGTTAAAATTTACAGCTAGGTGTGATGGCACACGTCTATAATTCTACCACTCAGAAAGCTGAGGCGGGAGGACTGCCATGAGTTCAAGACCAGACTGAACTACATAGTGAGACTGTTTTAAAAAAAAAAAAAAAAAAGAAAAAAGTTAGAATTTACATCTAGTAAAATCATACTTTTTGGTCTCAAGCCTAAACTTTGACAAGTGCAATTTTTGCATGTTTTTAGGTAGTCTCATTTTGTTGCCCAGGTTGGCCTCAAACTTGTGATTTTTCTGCCTCAGTTTGCTGAGCAGATGGGATTACAGGTACCTGCCACCATGCCCAGATACAAATGTACCAGTTAGTATAACGAACACCCAGAATACTCCCTTGTGCTAACTGTAGTTAGTCTCTTCCCCTAGTTCCTGGCAACCACTGATATTTTCTATATCTCTTGTTTTAAAAAAAATTTTTTTTAAAATAAAACATTTAAAAATTGCCTTCTTGATGTGTAGTTCTGTTTTGACAAATGCAGTCAGTCACATAATAACCACTATAATTAAGACAAAACAGTTCTATCATCCTCTAAAGCATTCTCTGCTGATCAGCTCCATCCTTTATGCTGGCAACCAGCATTGTTCTGTCAGTTACAAAAGCCAACAAACTTTCTGGAAGGGGCCATATGTAAATATTTTAAATTTTGGAGTGTTTTATAGTGTTTGTTGCCAACTGGTCTGCCATTGTAGTACAAAAAGCAGTCATAGGTAATATTTAAAGAAAGCTGGGTGTGATGGTACATATCTGTAATCATAGCACTTGAGAGGCTGAGGCAGGATTGCTGCAAGTCCCAGGCCAGCCTGGGGCCACATAATGAATTTCTCAATTACATAATGAGACCCAGTCTCAAAAAACAAAAAACAACTTGTGTTTTACTTAAAACTAGTAAAATTTTATTTCTGGACACAGAAATTTGTATCTAATTTTCTTTTTTTTCTTTTTGCGGCACCAGGGATTGAACTCACGACCTCACACTTACCAGGCAGGTGCTTATGTCACTGAGCTAAATCCCCAGCCCTTTGTCTTTGAGACAGGGACTTGCTATGCTGTTCAGGCTGGCCTTGAGCTCACTTTGTAGCCCAGGCTGGTCTCGAACTCACAGCGATCTTCCTGTCTCAGCCTCCCGAGTGCTGTGATTACAGGCCTGTACTGCCAGGCCTGGCTTTGTATCTAATTTTCACATGTCAAATCATTTAAGTATGTAAATACTTCTTTCTTTATATGTTCTACAAAACAGGACTGAATTTGGCCCATAAGTCCTAGGTTGTTGACCTGTCTTTTCTAGATGTCCTATAGACAAGAGTCATTTAGTATATAACATGCTTCATTCTAGTACTTTAGTACAGTGTTTGGAATTTTTCCAGGCAGTTGCAGGTATCAACCATCATTTTATTGCTGAGTAGGATTCCATCATATGGATGTACCAGTTACCCATTCTTCAGATACGTACATAATGCCTTGTTTAGATTATTTCCAGTTTTGATGGTTGTAGTCAGCTCTATACCCATTTTATAGGTTTTGGGTAAACACAAGATTGCATTTCACTTGGCGCAGACCTATGAATGGAAGCCGTACAAGTTTACAAGCAGCCGTGAATCTAGTTCTGAGTGGCCATGCCATTTTGCATTCCTGCCAGCAATATGTGTTCCAGTTGTGTTCTACATTCGCTACAAAACTTAGTGTCAGTTTTGGTGAGTTTTGAGTTTTATATATTCTTAATGTAAACCTGTTTTCAGAGAAACGATTTGCAAACATTTTCTTCCAGCCTGTGGCTCATCTTGTTATACTTTAAAAAAAATTTGTTTAGTATAACAAAAGATAGTTTATTTGGAAAAAAAGATGAAAAAGATAGCTTCCATGTGTTGGTAGGTGACATCAGACCTGAAAGCCCCTTGTCATACTCTTAACTGTTTTGTTCTAAATTCTTTATTTTGAGAAGTCCTGTTTTTTTCTTTTATGGTCAGATCATGCCTTTTGTGTCCTGGCTAGACATGCGCTGCTAGACCCAAAGAGCTCTGTAGGTCTCTTGGGAGGACAGATGCTATTTCTGGGTATGACCAGCTGAAGCATCCTTAACCCACCACAGGCACTTCAGATCCAGTTGTTTAGGGAATGAGTACCTCTCCTTGGTTCCTGTTTGAACATGTGCTCAGTCATAGTAACTTTTGTCACTGGTTTCCTCAAAATCGCTACAGCCTCTGTACTCCTTTCCTCTTGCATGCTACTATTAGATTGGCAAAATGATTTCATAAAGATTAACAAGCTGATCATGAGTGTTAAAAATAGCTGAAGTTTGCCCAAGCCACCGAAGGCTGGCCTTTCTGTGTGAGCTATGCATATTGAATCCTCACAATTTACACACTAAATGATATTTTACCAAGAAAGGAAGATCAGGTTCTAAGACACACCTAGAAAATGGTGGAAAAGGGTCTGAAATCTCAGACCAGACTCTTCAGTGGACCATGGAGCTTAAAAAGTAGTGTCTAGGGCCAGAGATCTAGCTCAGAGGCCTAAGCGCCTGCCTGGCAAGCGCAAGGTTGTGAGTTCAATCCCCGGTGCCGCAAAAAAAAAAAAAGTAGTAGTGTCTACACACTGTTGGGTAGATCCCCAGCTTGGCATGCAAGCTCCTTGGATACTGATCTTCCCCTGTATTCCAGTACTTTCCTGCATCAACCTTCATCTTCTGTCAGGCTCCTTTATCCTATATGAAACCTAACTAGCCATCATACATTGCCCAATCAAGGAGCTGCTCTCTGGAATCCTTTCCGAATTCATGTAACAGTTACCATCATGCCTTGCTTTTACCTTTAAGTCTCTCTGTTCAGATCGTGCCTGCTTCTAGCCGTTCAATAAATGACAGTGAATAGGAAAATAACAAGGTCAGGCCATAGTAAATATATCGTTACAATCTTTGTGTGTGTTGTGCTGGGAATTGTCCAGAGCCTCATGCATGCTAGGCTGGGCATCAGACCTATGGGCACAACCTCTGAGCTGCTTCCCTGGGCCTTTTTTATTTAGAGTGGGTCTTGCTAAATTGTCAGTGTTGGGCTCAGACTTACAGTCCTCCTGCCTCAGCTGGGATTACAGCTGTGTATCCGTGTCTGAGTCTTCTGATTTTGACTGGCATATCACAGGACCAGTGGGCACAAAGGTGGTTCCTAGTTTTGGATACCAAGTAGTGTAAGATTCTAGATACATTAAATAATCACATCTTAAGAATATATGTAGGCTGAAGTGAGCATGAAATAACTACATCTTGATTTTGTCTTTTTTTTTTTTAAAGGACTGTGGAACAACAGAATATTGAGAGTAATCACCTACTAATGTTGGTGATTATAAATTAAGTGACAAATCTAGCTTGCTTTAGCAACAATATACATCCTAGGGATTTTTATCTGCTCCCACTTTCCAGTACTAGGAATCAAACCAATGGGGACTCTACCACTGAGGTATACCTCCAGAATTATTTTTTCTTTCTTGTTGAGAGTCTTGCTGAGTTGCCTAGCCTAGCTTTGAACTTGTAATCCTCCTGCCTCAGCATCCTAAACAGCTTGGATTAGAGATGCTTGCCACTACACATAGCTTTTTTTTGGGTCTCTTAATCTAACCCTCTTTCCTAATACTACCCATTCTTTTCAGTAGAGTAGAAGTCAAAAACAGCCCAGAGTGAGGCCATTCAGGAATTTCAGAGCAGCACAGATAATGCCATCAACTCAGCCAGGCTAAAGAGACTAAGGGACCTAGCAGGCTAAGAACCAGGATGTGGAGGCTTGGGTTGCCACAGAACACAAGAGCCCAAGGCCTTACTGTGACAGGCACAGTGGAGTAGCTTTTCAGTTCATTTTTTTTAACTGTGGGTGTGGGAACACTCAACTCACCCACCTGCCACCTTGGTTCTCCCTCCTGTCCAGCTCATTCCTAAGCCCTGGGTCCTGAAGCAATACTCATGGTGCTGAATCCCTCCTTCAAGGCTGAAGAAGGCTCTGGGCTCCATCCCTGAAGGCACAGAAACCAACCTCAGAATCTATGCACATGACAGTGTCCAAGTAGACATGTGAATAACGAGATCTTTGGAAGAAAGGTGTAAATACGAGGAATTTTATTTTATTTTTTGCTGACATACTATGAGGCAAAACAAAATTGACACTATACAAAATAACTTTATAAAATATCATTCACATCATATTTTATCAGATTTACAGCATTCTGTGCATGTTAGGGGTTATGTAAGGAGGTGAAAAAAAAAACACTATGCCAAACTTTAGTATTAGTTTATATACACACAGTAAGAAACAAAACAATAACTGTTAGGTATTCCATGAATTTATTGCAAAAATAGTGCAAACTACTTAACCTAGTAAGCTGTAAAAACAAACTTGAAAGGACCCAGCTAAGCTTAAACACGACAATAGATGCTCAGTATCTCAGCATTTAGCTTTCTTCACCAGTTTATCTTATCCATCCAGACCACTCCCCACCTGTTCAGTCTGGGGTGAGTGCGAGGAGTAACGAAATGTGAAGACTGGCTCTTCAGGGGCCAGGCTCACTGGCTGCTTCAGTCAGCAGCACCTTTTAGCGTCATGCTACTCACTCAATGACAATTTTGTGAGGTCTGTGTTGAAAAATTAGAATGCCATGATTTGTAATTTTGAGCTTAGAAATAAGATTATCCAACCTCTTGATGACATGAAAAAGGAAATCAAGAAAGCAGCATGAGCAGAAAGGCTTAGGAACATTACTGTCTGCTTATAAACATAGTATCCTTTTCCTCAGGTGTATTTGGGTAAAGTATTCTAATGTAGGGCGACCTTTGAACCAGATAATGCAGTAAGTTTAAAAGAAAATAAAGGATACTATACCTCTACAAGAGTAACTTTATATTTTCTTTCAACAGTCTATAGGGGTCCAAAAAAGCATATCTCTAAACAAAATAACAGAAGCAAAACAAAATGCTACATGTAAAAGCTAAAGAAACAAAATGCAGCATATGCAGGTTCTTTTTCTTGAGGTACCTATATAAATTTAATTACCTGCCCCCAAGTACTCTTGTTAGGTTAAAACAAAATGCATCCTGGCGAGCCAATCATAGGGCATTTATTATTATTGAGAAAGTGCAACAATGCTGATCTTTATATGCAGCATACTAAAGGATGATTTACTCTTTATAAAATATAGCTTAAGTATTAACCTGATGGAAGTTAAAAAATTAAAAACATTTAACTAGAATCTTTTTTTTTTCTTTTTAAAAATTTTTTTGAGATACTGCAGCAAAAAGCCTCCCAAATCAACTTTCAAAGTTTTGCCACTAAGGAATGTTGGTTCTCTTGTAAAATTCAGAGATCTCCTTAAAATAGTAAAACTATATACTATAGGAAAGATCCCTAACTTTTATTTCTTATTGTTATAAAACCAAATTCTTAAGACTTCAAAATATTGTGTTACCTCCAAAGAATTGTTTAAAAAGATTGCCACAGTAGGAAAAGTCTAGAATTGTAAACTGCCAAATATAAAAGCATGGGAAGTTATCTACCTCCTATCTTACTTTGTTACCCGTCAGAAAGCTTTCCTAACTTCTAGAAACCCTGGGCCTGCTGCAGAAGGCAGATGTCCCCACCTGCAGACAGACAGGCTCGCCTTTTCTCTGTCCATGGTCATTAGCACCTCCACTGGGTAGGCCAGGAGAGGTGAAACTGACAACAGTCCATCTGCTGCTTATGACAGAAACTCTTATAAAACAAACCAGAGGAAGGGGCATGAGTGGCTAAGACAGCAATGCTAAAATAACTTGTATTTTTTTTTTTGACTGCCCCTTCACTGGCACAGAAAATGAAGTGATATATATATGCACATATATACATCTATATATATATATATATCTATATATAGATATATATGCATAGAAGAGTTTGGAATTGTGTGTAAAATATTAAATTTTCTCTTGGACATAATTTTTTCCTTTCCACAAGAAGGTAGTTGGGATTCCAATATACTGCAGCAGTTGGCTGGGAATCTACCAAATGCCATGGCCAATTGGGCTCTTCTCCCCACCTGCAATAAAAAATGTGTAATTCTACACTGATTTTTAAAATGTGTTAGGGTTCAACATAAAAGGCACAAAATAAATAAAAATATTATTAAATAAACGGAAACTATGATTTCAAGTTTTATGTGGAGTTACATCTCACTGTTTGGTTACTTTTTCCAATTTAATTTGACAGACTTAGTAAATAGCACCCAACTGTTTAACTGAGGTAGATCCACATTGTAAAGAAAGCTGGGTCCCCTCCATCTTACTTCTAAATTGAAGATGCTTTTACAGAAACAAAAGTTCATTGTAATCCCATGCAGAAGCAATAACAGGTGGCACTACCTGAAGAAAACTTAGAACATGAGCAGGTTTGTGAGTGAGATCTACACTGAAGTCATATTCTCCTGCTGGAGATAAATAAATCTCACATGAAGGGAAAAAATAGCAAACATTTAAAAATAACCCTGAAAATGTCTCTAGACTTTCAGAATAGGCCTTTCTGCCTGACTGCCACGGAAATGTACAATGGTCCATCCATTGTCATTAAGCAAGCGCAACAATAGCCAAGCCAGACCTGGAGGGGAGAGGAAGAGAGAGGAAGGAAAGGGAGAAGAGAGGGGAGGGGGGATTACCAGATGCTTCCCTTTTTAACTCCAGAGAAAAGACTTGTTGAATTAGGACATACATGTTGATCTGCACAGTTTAAACTCATTCTGCCTAATATTTTTGCATACTCTGAAACTCACAAATTTAATATCGGATTAAGGCTTAAAGTGGCAGTACCACCTAGCATCATGCAAGCACTAGACATCCTCGAGACACACAGAATGGTATTAAACTAAAGATAATGACATGAAGCCTCAGAATTAGAATTAGCAGGTACTATAGCTTTATAATTAATTATACAATCCATGTAGCAAATGAAAAAGTATACAGAGGCCAATGTATATAAATAATAGTTTATACAGGAACTGTCAATTTACAAAACAGCACGGCATGGTTTCTATATTGCAAGCACGAGACATTGTCACACAGATCCACTATACAGGTATAAATGAGTTCATGGACAATACATAGAGTACCACCTGAAATGATGCCCTTTTAGCTGCTCAACTTCTTAGAAAATAGTAAACTTTAAAGGGATGTAATACATTTTGATTCAAAATGTCTTCTAAAATGTTTTGTAGGGGTAAATTAAGAAGGGGCAAGATCCACAATGGGACTTTTGAATTCATTTTTGGTTCTTTTTCAATTATTTTATAAAAATAAAATAAAACTAGAAAAATTGATAAAACTAAGGGTTAAAACCCCTCAATACATATTAGGTATTAGGCAAGTAATCTGAAGTATACCAGAGGTAAGAAAAGTCTGGTTTTAGATACTACATTCTCTTGTGTTTAATGAGTCATCAGCCACTTTGCTGCACAGAAACTTCAATTATTCTCTTAAAACTTTTAAAAAATAAGAATTCACTTGCCTCTACAGTTATAAAACACGAATTTTCATATCTTTAGGAACTACATTAAAATCTACCAAACTCAGGACTTAAATTGCAGTATAATACTAAACTAGATAGTTTAGCATTTTAGCCACATATGTGTATTTGGCTTTCAAGGAGTAACCAAAACTGTTATTGAATTATCCCTCTGCAGCCAGTGACTCTGGGAGGGAAAGGCCTTTTCCATATGTATATTGAAAAATAAATACGCTGAATCCCCCACCCCACTTTAGACAAACAAAATTATCCCTTGACAGGGAAGGGTCGTTTTTAATTAGACCATTGGCCAAGAAACTGCTCAACACCTGGCTTGAAAAACTTACGAGACAAAAACTGCATTTTAGGCATGTTGAAGCTGGAGTCCTATATGCACAGCTCAAGTGACACCACACCTAAGTAAGCGGTTTCCCCAAGTCACAGAAAATCACAAAATAGAACAACAGTGAAAAGCATTCCAAAATGAGGACTGAATAGCACCTTACACCTGAGGACTTCACACACATTTTACAAAGACATGATTCCAACTCCTTTTAAAGCAATCTACTTCCATTACAAGACATTCTTTCTGGGTGACTAAGAGAACAAAACCAGTAGGTTTTGCTGATGGTCATGGTCAGTGCTTGACTAAGAGATGGTCTTGCACCAGTTTCCTGAAACCTCAGCAGAGATGCACACACTTGTCAGAGCACAGAAACCATGGAGGGATCTGGCAGCTGGTGCCCTGGAAGCTGTAGCCTGCAGGGTGTTACAGGTTGCAATCAGCTGAGTGCAGGAAGGAGCTTCCAAGGCAGGAGGCCAGTTGACTGACTTGTGGAATGATTCAGGCACACTTCCACTAAAAATGCAGCCCCAACAGAATTCCCAAAGGACACTGAGGACCAGACTTGAAAGGCACAGAGTCTGGGACTGGGTCTCCAGACACGCTCAGGTGGGTGCTGGTGGAGACCAGAGGAAGGCCTAGGGCCATCTGCTTTTTGGGACAGATGGCCTGCCCTGTCCTGCCCTCAAGGAGCAACCCCCCCCTTAAACAGCCTGCATTGTATTCCCAGGCAGGTGGGTAGTGTGGGTGTTCTTAGGATCAAGTCACAGGTTTTAAGGACCATGAAGATTCCGGAAGAACTGGATGAGGACTTTGACATCTAGTTCCTGGAGACACTTGAGGGGAAGGAGTTAGTATTTGGTGTCTTAGCTTTAACTCTGAACTATCTAAATCCAAGGAGGTTTTAAATAGAGAATTCAGTCTCCTTCCACCCCTCAAATAAGGGGATGGGGTGATGTGAAGTCTTAATACTGCTGTCACACCACCATGGGCACTAAAAGACCCAAATATGTCTGAATTATTTACTTCGACCAGTAAGAAAAGTGTCAGCAAAAGCACCAGCAATCTCTAGTGCTGTTTAATCTTTCCAAGTGTCAAGTGGGAACCCCCTCCCAATCTGGGATATGTGAGTGCAATCAGCTGATGGGCAGATCTGAATGCAATGGTTCACATACTGGAACCAGCTTGCTGCACAGTATCCTCTCAAATACCCTCACTGCATTCTGGCTGAAAATGCAAGGCTAACCCAGAGGACCCAAGCAGCCATTGAAGCAGGTCAGGGTCATCACTGACACCCACCTTAAATGTCCATGCTTCCAGGGCAAAGAACAGTGTGATGGCAGAATTCAAAACATTTTCAGTAAGACTGCAAGACACAGCTCTTTTGGAATCAAAGCACACCATGTGGTGCAAACAGCAGTGGAACCCAAACCACAGTGTTAAAAGGCAATTCCTCCAAGAGGATGATGTATTAGAATCCTCAGGGCTAAAGTCAGTGTTTGATGGGCATCTGAAGGAGGACAGAGTCACCTTCACACACCCGGCCAACTAAACTGTGAACCTGTCCTGTCTCTCAAGAAGGAGGTATTAGGAATGACTGCTGACCTTTCCAATATTAGAGAACATAAGGAACCTACAGATAGAAGTAAAGGAGGCCAGAAAACACCGAGTGATCCACGTGTGGTGTGGGGGAAAGCCATTCCTGACAGCAATGCGGATAATCACAGGAGGATTGGTCGACGCACTAAGTTTCCCAGGACAAAGTTACTGCAAGTCAGCCTCAGACCATCCCCAGAGCTAATCGTGGCAACTTCTACTCTAACTGCAGACCCTGTTCTTTTCAAAGGGTACTCAATTGGAACACAATATTTTGCTTTCAAAGCTTAGCTCATTTTTAAGTGGAAACTGACAGTAACTCAAGGTCCCAAAGCCTTTTGAAATCATGCAACTATTTAAAATGTATTACTTGCACAAGTGTTGGTGTTGAAGCACCTTGGTGATTTTATAGAGTGTATAAAAAGGGAGGTGAGAGCAAAGGAAACAATTTTCAACCATTCAGAAGTAAGCAGGGGGAAAAAGTGCTTTCTTATATTAAACAGGGAATTGAAAGCAGGGATGCAGGTTATTTCTAGGCTCTGCCACACATGTGGTCCTGCACAGAGATACTCTTGCCAGCCAAGGGATGGCACACTGCCCATGCAGAGAAGCCCTTGGTGCTGTTCATGCTGGCCTCTCAGAATGCTAGAATCTCAGCTGGACAGCACTGAGGAGTCCCTGGTCCACTGACACAGCAGAGAAGGAGGGGGATGCCCCCATGTCACAGTATGGCACACACACTTTCAAGCCAGAACTGAAGGGAGAGATGTTCACAATTCAGTTTATTCAGGCCACATTTTGGCTATTTTCAGTGTGGACAGCTACACTTATGAGCAAACATGAATCTACTGAGAATTCAGAGGTAGCTTTTATCTGCTTTTGTTTAACTAAAAGGTATTTAGAAACCACCTTCTGTAGTGATTTGGCTAAGCCAATACATTCACTTGAAACAATAAAATGGTAGAACGTATGCAGAGAAGCAAAGTAAGGGACCACAATGGCACTGATGTGACATTCACACACACACACACAGCTGACAGCCCCTTCTGTACCTGACACTGGGTAGCCTGACCACAGAGTTACACATGGGGGCTGGAGCATCATCTTCAAATCCAGCAGTATCACAGCATAGGGGCCAGCTTCAGATCAGGTCTCTCTGGCATCTATAGGTACAGCTACAATGACAATTTGACATGACAGTAACCTCATGGCTTTAAATTGACACTGGTCAAAGGGACACAAGGGAGACTACCCCATAGTCTATTAACACAGAGCACACAGATGCTTCCTATCTGCAATGGCAAAGGCTGGACTGGACTAGAAGAAAATGCTTTCAGGAGCAAGTAAGAAGGAATTGAACAAGACAAAGAAGTTCCAAAGATTTACAATTAATCCTCTTACATTCAAATCTCCAGATAACAGGAGAGCAAGTCTCCTTCAAACATACAAAAAACTTACTGTGAGAAAAACAAGAAAACGAGTCTAGTTTGTCCTTCATGAATGGTCGAGACATGAGGCTAAGGAGCAGAACAAAGGCAGGTCTGCACAACTCCTACCGTGTAATACTGAAATGTGTGGTGGTGTCACTGAAGCAAAGCAGCGTCCTGTATTCACATCATTCTGCTACCGTGAATCTATTTACAATCATTTAAGTACAGCAGATGCAAAGTTGGACATAATAAAACAAGTTGTCAAAAACATCAGTGCAATTATTTCGAGTTGAAAATTTTTTCTTACAAAAGAGTCAAGCATGCATGTAATAGGGACACCCCATGACATAGTCACATGAACACTGTGTCTACACCAAAACATGTCACAGCAGCGAGACCGCTGGCATGACAGCTGGAGAGAATGTTCTCAGTTACTTTGGGGAAGGGCTTAAAATATAAATAAAACATTTGCATTTTGCAAGTGAGGCGATGAACACTGAGGAAATAATCTTTTCTACTACTGTACATTCCTTTTCTCATGAGCGTGAGAGATGAGTCAAAAAGAGGTCACAGAAAAGTTTCTTATGGCTTGTCCAGGCCACCAGGATTGTCCACTGTCTGGATTCAGTCAGTATCTAAAGCGCCTCCTAATGGAACTGCCTTAGGTGCAGGAAAATGCCCATGGAAAAAAATCCTTGTAACTGTCCAACAGATCAAAGCCGCGCTGATGGACTACATCCAGTTCCTGAAGGCTCCGCGACAAGCCAGATGCTAAGTGACCACCAGCAACCAGGAGAGGCTGTCTCAGCCCAAAAGCTTCCTGGAGACACTCTGGTGTCCCAGCTGCATGAGGCGTGCCGGTCTACCCTTGACATATTGTATCAAATATATAATTTGGCTGAAAAACTGCCTTGTAAAAATAAAATTTAAATCACCCTGCAGATCAATGTAAAAGCACATTGCTGCTGCATATATAAGAAAAACAATTCATCCAGAAAAATTACATTTGTGGCTTTCAAAAATAAATCATCCAGTAAACTTGAAGGTAAACATTAGGTCATTTATAAAAGTTGGGTAAAATAATTCCTACCATATCCATCAGGTACCACATGTGCTGGAATATCTACATCAGCCAAATCAAACCAGAGCAGAAACAAAACAATAAATAGCAACAATTTCATTTAACAACAATAAAAATAACATATAACAATAAAATGCAGGGACTGAAACTGTCTCTAGTGACTGCTCAGTAATGGGGGTGAACATTAGAAATAGCAGGCAGTGTTTAGGCCAGCTGAGAAAAGCGTGAAGCTCACTCCCCCCTTGCAACAGCATCCTAGGATCTGGACCGCACAATGGCTACGTGGCCTTCAGACTGGGAGTGTGACGCCACAGCCAGAGGCAACCTGACCTAAGACCACCAAGCAGACCCTAAAGTGGAGTATCAACAGTGTGTGCAAAGACTTCTCAGAACCAGAAAGCAAAGGCAAAACCAAAACATCCCTTTCTGTAAGTACAGATATGCTCAGTTTTACAAAATTTATCTGAAATAGAAAAATGTGAGCTTACAATATACAAGTAACAGGAACTACCAATGGCTCCTGAGCTTGCATTTCTGTTCTCACAGGGAGAATTGCTGAGTGTAAGGGGATGAGAGTTCATTAATGTTTTTAAAAAGTGAGTATTTTTAACTATACTAGGAAGAGTCCCACTATGGAAATCTAATTGGGAGATCTCTTTTAGAGATAAAACCTAGCTTTTCTTTTAAATGAATCCAGATTTCTACATAATTTTCACATTCAGTTTGCTTAAAGCAAGGCACACCTTACTTAACAGCTGGGTGGGGACAAAGCCAGCAAGTGGGCAACTCTCAATTCTGAACAGGCGGCACTGTGGGAGGCCCAGCAAAGAGCCACGGGGGAACCTGGCAGCCATGGTCTGAGGAGGGGCAAGTGCCCTTGTGGCTTCTGTGAACAGGGTTTGGACTTACCTTACTGTACTCTGAGGTTTTGCATTGTCTCAAAACTTATGCTAATAATGGAGGCATTGGTAGAAATTTGGGAAAACAATTATTTACCTGAGAAATTGTAACTACAGCCATTTAAAGTGAATCATCAGACATGTACAAAGGTATGTAGCTAACTCAAGTGGAGACATTTTGGTCTGTTAATGTTTTTAGTATTAAAAGCGTATAAAACAAGCATAGGGCTATAAAAAGTACACTTCTTGAAGTACTTTGGCCCACTAAAAAGAAAACGTATACTTCAAAATGGAAAATCAAAACAAATCAAAAACCTTATAGGTACAATTTTCTGCCAGCTTGCACTCTTCCTTAGGCCTTAGCTCGCACAATGCCTCTTTGCTTTGCTGAGGAGGTCCTCCCAAGTGGCCCCTTGGTGCCCCAGGAGGATAGCCTCAGAAAGCCTCCAGAGCCACCTCGGAGCTGCAAGTGATGGTTTAAAATGCAGATGCCCAGTGGCCCAGGAATTTGTATAAGACCTACAATCCCTGAAGACTGAAATCCTGTTGCTGGGGGTGGAGACACATGGTTCCAGATGGCTCTAAGAATGGCTGAAACTAACCTAATTTCAGATTCTAAAAACTGACTAGTCAGAAGAGTCCCCTCTTCAGGTTGAATGTGCCTGGTGAGCTAAGCTCAGTATATTTGTGCCCTTCTGGAAACCGGAGAAAGTGCCATTTGCCAAAAAGACAACAGGCAGCTGCAGTGCTTCTTTGTGCGGGGGCCGCTGTCACTTAAGAAGAGTAGAAAAAAAGATACAGCAAGAAGAGACTAATGTCATTAGTAAGACACCCACATGCACACACAGACACACACCCCACTCCGAGTACACATCTTCACAGATCACAGCTACCTCCTGTCACTGTCACTAGTTGAGGTCCAGTATTAGGACTGCCAGGCCAAGGGCTTATGGGCCTTCCCACCACCTCAAGAGCAGGTGAATGATGGGGACAGGGGGATAGAGGTAGGTGCCTATTCTAGCCTTAGGCACTACCTTTGGGACCCTCACTCTACTGTGGTGCCAGAGGTAATGTCACACAGGGCTGGGGAGGGGACATCAGCAGGGAGAGGGGAAACCTATAGAGCACAAAGCAGCACAGGGGAAGGCTCATTTCCTTCCTTTTGAACTTCTAAGTAGAACATGGATCTGATTCTTAACTCAAATTGTATTCAAGGACCAAAAGCTCATTCAGCACAAACATCAATGTCTGCTGTTATCCTTTAACATCTCCCATGGTGTCACTCTTAGTGCAATGGTTTCTAGATTGGTAACCCCATCTGGGGCTCCAAATGCAAATCCTAACCAAGCAGTCTCTGCCCTCTGTTGCTCGCCTCGGGCCTCTCAGTCACTGGCAGGTCTCTTGGTTTCAGTGCATAGATCCTATGAAGCTTGCCCACCAAAACCACACACCAAGAGAAGTGCACTCTAACACATGAACTTGTTTCCCAGCAATAGAAGAATAAATTCCATTTGTGCTTCATTAGCTGAGTGACACATGGGGACAAGGTGGCAGGAGGGTGGTGGGTGACTGGAGGACACACTATCCCTCCCAGAGGTATAGGCTACAGAGTCCACATGGGGGAGGATCGCTGTCACATGAAGTCAGTTGCATATTCCTGTACTTAAGCACTAAGGGCCACTATAGGTGGCCCATCTCCAGGCTCCAAACACTCCTGATATGCGAAATAGGTCACATGAAGCACCCCGTAGTCAACAAAAGGAAAACAGCATCTATCTATCACATTAATACTGCAAACCAGATATATATATATTTTTCTCTTACATTAAAGACATAACAGTGAAAAAGGATTGTACTGTATTTATCACCACAGACCCGTATTCTTTAGAAACTTTGGAAAATAAATGTCACAGTCCTATAGGACAAATCTTATGATTAGACTGTCAGTATATTGTCTTTTTTTTCTCTTAAATAAATTTTTATTTAAAATGGCACTTGTCTGCCAATCTCTTGACCTGTCACTGCTGTAAACACACGTGGCCCACCTGCCACTGCTCCTCTGCTGAGGCCATGAGAGGCAGGCAGTGGCCTGGTGAGAGATGCCCATGGCCGCCTCGCAATGCCACATGGCCTTCGGGCTTGCACAGGCATGCCAGGGAGCACACAGTGTCACAGGAATCAACATTAGTGACATGAGAATGTTCAAGGCTTTAAAACCACAATCGTGTTTGGTGTTGCTTTCACTCTCAAGAGAACATTCACAGCTAGTTTGAGCCCATCAATTTCATAAAGAATCATGCATTAAAAACAAGTAAATTGAATGACCAAATAAATTAAAAATGTTTTAAAGCCCTGAGTTCATAGACTGGTTTTAGGAGATTTTTAGGAAACACGGGACTCTACTTTAACAAGCAGCTTGTAGATTTTGGCAAACCACATTTCCTACGACAATGGGGTTTCATACAGGTCTGCAGTTCAAAATCCAAGTTTGAAATCTGGGACGAAAGGCATTCTGGAAAATGGAAATCTAATAAAATCAATGATATTTCATGTTCGATGCTGGCTGTCACAGAAGGGCTGGGCGTCTGTTGGTCTGAGTGTAGCTGGTCTCATGTGAATCCAACTTGGTGTGCACAATCGCTAAACACTAGAACATGTCAAGCAAAGTACATGGTGCGCAGTGTGTCTTGATGGACCTGGACCGCCTTGGCCAATGCTTGGTGGTCTCGCCCGTTGCTCTGTCCAGAGGTATGGCTTCCCTCAGCACTGTAGGGATACAGGAAGGAAGGGGAGAGAGAACATGGCCTTTGTTTGATGAGTGAGTGACGATGATGCTTCACACACTTGGGGA
>RJWT010017360.1:0-19373 GCA_004365215.1 Cuniculus paca | reverse complement strand
GAATTGCAGATCCAGTAGTCAGCAAAGTCAAGTTTGAAGACAAAGGAGCATACTGGACTATCTTCTCACTTTTTCTTTTTTTCTAAAAAAATTCTCTCTTTTGCCAGGTGTGGTGGTGCCTATCTATAACCCCAGCACTTGGGAGGCTGAGGCAGGAGGATCATTGCAAATTCAAGACCAGCCTGGGCTACAAAGTGAGTTCAAGGTCAGCCTGAACTGCATAGCGAGACCCTGTCTCAAAAAGACCAAAAAAAAAAAATTCTCCCTTGGCTCTTTTTGCTGTTTCTGAAGTCCATAGCTACATATGCCCTCTGCTTCCTAGCTCTATCTCACTCCAGTTCCCAAACTAATCTTGTCCTTGTCAAGAATCAATTGCAAATGGGCATGACAAACAGTCAACCAAGGAACCTTAGAAAGTATCCACCTCTGGCAATGGAAAAGAATCACCTTAAATGGCCTGCAAGCGTCTAGCTGGCAACCACACTTAGGACCAGAACCCAACACGTGGAAATGCAGTGCTGTTCATACTCAATTCTGGTTTCTCCTTCTGAACCTCACTCCATTTTTTTCTCCAATGCACAGTTGAGCTCAGTTCATAGCAGCCTTAGTCTTGACTGTTTAAAACCCTATGCTCCTCAAGAAACAGAGTCATCAGGGCCTCATGGAACTGTCCTAACAGGAAGTGGGGGTGGTAAAGGTAAATGTGATTTTGCTTCAAACGTACCAGAGAAGACTTTCAATAGGACACTTCTACTTCATAATTAGAATTAAATAATGGGTACATAGTAAGACCATGGTAATTTGGAATTTGTCGATTTGGAAGTATTCCTTGATGCCATTAAAGTGAATGAGATTTCTTAGGTAGAATAAAAAGACAGCGAGATAGTGATTACTCAGCCATGCAGATGAGTCACTCAGGAGCTATGAGGAATATCCTGTCAGCATCCTCCTGGGAAGCCCTTCTTTGGATATTTCTAAATATTTATCAGAAGGTGCTCAGAAGACTGATTTCCTACCACCATTAACTTTTTTCACTCTTTTTTATGTTTATAAAGATCAATGGGCTTCATTTTGGCAGGTTCATACCTGCACATAACATATGCTGATTGTTTTCCCCCTCCCATCGCTCCCTTGCCCAGCCCCCTGCTAGATTCTATTTGGGGGGGGGAAGTTACATGCATACAATATACTTTGCTCCTATCCATCTCCCCATTACTTGCCCTTACACCTTTACCTTTCTTTCATTCCCCTTCTCTTGACTAATAATCTCCCTTCTAGTATCTTGTCAGTTTTTTAAATTCTACATTGAAGACAGAACAGGAAATATTTGTCTGAGTCTTACTTATTTTGCTCAGAATATGGTCTCCAGATCCATCTGTCCATTTTAAAGTTCTGTCATTTTCCTGCACATGACAGACCTTCAGTCTTCCCTATGGCTGAATAATAAGTGAATACATATATCATAGTTTCTTTATCTACTCATCTCTTGATGGATATAAGCTGGGTTCGTATCGTGGCTATTGTGAATGTGTCACAATAAATACGGGTGTGAATGGGTAAACATGAGTATGAAGGTATACCTATAGGACGCTGACTTTAACTGCTAGGGGTATATACAAAAAGGCGGCATAGCAGGAACAAATGGTAACTACATTGTGATTTTTTTTTTAGGAATTTCCATAGTGAGTTCCACAGTGGCTGTGCTCCTTTATGTGCATTCCTATCAGCAGTGTAGAAGGGTGTCTCTCCCTCTACGGTTCTCATCCTCAGTACATTAATTGATTTTTGTATTGTTGATGATATTATGACTTGGCTGGAATGGGCTCTCAGTGTATTTTGATTTGCATTTCTTTAGTGGCTAAAGATGCTGAATATTTTTTTCAGACGCTTACAAGATGTGATTGGAAAAAATTTCAATTTGTAAAATTGTTACAGTAAAAGATACAGCGCCATGAATCCCTTTCAAAATACTTCCGTCCACTTAGAACACACTTTTTCCACTGGTTTCGTCGCTTTCTGAAGCAGTTCTGGAAGTCCTCTTTCATAAGAGTCTTTTGTTGTGCTGTCATGGCTCCCTGGATGTCCTGAATTAATTCAGAACATTTACTTTCATGATCATTTTGACTTTGGGGAAAGGCCAAAAGCCACACGGTGCCAGCTCTGGTGGTGAAGGTGAATGAGGACTTACTGTGATGTTTCTGTGAGGCTGTCTTTTCATTGGGTGACTCTTGGCATCAGTCACTATATTTTTAATCACACTTGGTAAAGACACTAACAAAACAGCACTCCTAGAACTGCCTTAGCTACAATTTTATGAACTATATTAAATAATAGTGGTCAGAGTGGACATTCTTGCCTTGTTCCTAAACTATGAACTTTTATTAATTACAAATTTTTACACTAAAGGAGAAATAGATACTGACGATGGCAGAGGAAATTAATGAAAGTTTTTTACTAGTGCATATTAGTTATACAAGATAGTGGTTTTTACTTTGGTGTATTTGTACATAGAGATAACATGCTTTTATCGTTCTCCCCATCCTCCTCTTCCTCTTTCCTCTCTTCTTCCCTCTGACTCTCTTCCACTTCTTAACAGCCTTCCTAGTGAGTTTTCAAGTGGCAAGAATGTCCCTTGTGGAAGGCAAACTTTGGATAGGTAAAGAAATATAAGGATCTGAGATACAGAAATTCTTAATATAAATTATGAATTGTTTATAAATCGTGCATATTTAAAATATGTATGATTACTTAGTAATGCAGAAAAAACATTTCTAATGTGAACTCTAATATGAAAATTCTTACGTTGAATACAACACTGTTGCTCCAAAAAAAGGAATCTTTCTGTATAAAACACTAACCAGTCAAAAAAGACTGGGGAAATATCTTCATTTATGATAGACCAAACAATGAATCACACTAATTATAATAAACACGGAAAAAATATGAAAGGTACTTGAAGAAAAATGGCACTTTAAGGCATAAAACCTGGAACACATCTTGGTTTTGAGTTTAGCAAGACTTGATTGCAAAATCATTTACAAAAAAAGATAATTCCCTATACATTATTGTGTGCTATCACCACAAATCCAAGAAAATACAAATAAAATCTAGAGGAGTGGTATGACTGAAAAAGTCAATTCTAATTTCAATGAAAACTAAACAACTACATTTATACAAGAAAATGTGGATAGGTAAAATTTTAACTAGACTTACTAAAATAACATGGTTCTGGCATTAGAATATGGAAAAATAAATGAAAAAAGAGGATTTTTAAAAAAGAAGTTCCAATACAAAGAGGAGTTAGACACAAAAATTTGACATTGTAGATCAGTGAGGAAAGGACTGGTTATTCAATTAATAATTCTGAGACATTGCAATGGCTATGTGGAAACACACACACATACACACACACACTCCTACACGCATATATAAAATGATTTTCTAAGTTCTAACAATAAATTCTAGATGACTCAAAGGTTTAATGATATAATAATTAAAATTATTATAAGAAAATAAAGTAAAATTTTATAATTTAGCATCAAAAAGCCTTCCAAGTGATTCTAGAAAGCATAAGCAAAGGATATTAAACCAAAAATCCAAAAAATCTTGCATGATTCAAAATACTATAAAACATTTAAAAAGTATGAGAAAATATTTGTTATATAATATAAAAAGATAATTTCCCTGATTTGAAAATAGTTCTCATAAATTAGTAAGAAATATATCTTGCCACCAAATAGAAAAATGTACAAAGGCCAAATTTAAAAATGCAAATGACATTGAGACCTGAAAAGATGCTCAACCAGTTGTAAGTAAATGTACATTAAAACTACAGGAATCGCCAGACGTGGTGGCATATACAGGTAACCCCAGATCTTCACGAGGCTGAGGCAGGACGATCACAAGTATGAATCCAACCTGAGCAACTTAGCAAGACTCTGTCTCAAAATAAAACTTAAAAAAGAATGAGAAGTAGCTCAGTGGTAAGCACTTGCCTAAGATGCACGGAGCTCTGGGTTCCCTCCCAGCACCACAAACAAACACTGCAAGGGTATTTCACTTTTTACCAATTTGATCAGCAAAGTAAGACTGTGGGACTCTACTGGATAGGTGAACATACAAGGGAGTTTATATTAACAAAATTTTTACTACTAGGCAAAATTTGTGCTACTAGGCAATATGAATAAAATGCATACATCCTTTGACCCAGCAATTCACCCTCTGAGATTTAATCAACAGACACAATTGCACATGCATAAAATAAACATACTTGCAAGGATTTCACTGTTAATGTGCATGTAAATCTGAAAGGACAAAAATATCTAAATGTCCATTGATAAGGGAGTGGTTAAGTAAATTGACATTTTCACAGCATGAAATAATAAAAGGCAGTTAAAGATAATGCGAAATTATCTCATTACCTTTCAGATATATGGTTATGTGTACTGCTCCTGACATGAGACAATCGCGACAATAAAACTTTGAGTAGAAAAAAATCAGTAGCATCTTTCAAACGCTATTACATCCCTGTCTTCAACTATATAATAGTTAGCATAGTTTTATATAGCTTGTTTAGAGGTGGAGTCACAAGTAATTGGTAAGATATACCAAAGCAGAATTTCAATAAAAAAGTGGGTAAAACCATGCCTCTTGGGAAGGCTGAGTAAAGGGCCAAAGACACAAACTTTGTGCTATATCTTGTTCACAGGGAGATAGGTCTCTCGCAAAAACCAATGGACCAACAGATGAAGGGAAAGAAGGGGAAATAAAAAGAATTAAGATGTGTTATGTACATGGACCACCTTCCCATCATGAATGTAATCATAATGTCCTGCAAACATGTACCAATTAAAATACAAAATTAAAAAAATTTACTTAACACACTTATTTTAAATTAACTTTATTGGTACATTTTAGGTATACATAATGGTCAGGTTCATCATAAGGAATTTGTATCTAGCTGGGCGTGGTGGCTCACGCCTATAATCCCAGCACTCAGGAGGCTGAGACAGGCGGATCGTTGTGAGTTCGAGACCAGCCTGGGCTACAAAGTGAGCTCAAGGCCAGCCTGAACGGTACAGTGAGACCCTGTCTCAAAAACAGGGCTGGGGATCTAGCTCAGTGGTCTAAGCGCCTGCCCAGCAAGTGCAAGGTCATGAGTTCAATCCCTGGGGCCGCAAAAAAAAAAAAAAAAAAAAAGGAATTTGTACCTGTACATGATATAACTTGATTCTTTTTATTTTCCATTCACTTACCCTCCCTTCAACCCTTCTGTGAAGTAGGAAGAAAATGTTCAAATGATAAGGGGAACTAGGGAGTATGGAGGGAGAAATGAAAGAAGGAAAAAGAAAAAATAAGAAAAGAAGGAAAAAATGGAAACAAAGCTTTTTTCTAAATAGCATATTTATTAAACATCTACACATCACAAAAGTATACAATTTCACTGATTATTAAATGTTTTATTGTTTTAGTTCAAGGTTGCAAACATTTCTAAAAAAAATCAGTTATTAAGGAAAGCTTAAAACAATTTCTTACACACGTATAAATATTAAAGTATAGTTATATATAATATAAATATCTATTATGCTTAAGAGACTTTTTCTTTTGCTATAACAATAAAATTAACAGCTATATCACAATGTTTTTGAAGGATTAATTTTCTTTCTTTTTCTTGTTTTAAGACAGGCTCTCACTAGGTAGTTTAGGCTAGTCTTGAACTCACTACATAGCCAAGGATGGCCTAGAATTTGTGGCAGTGTTCCTGTCTCAGTCTCCAAGGTGCTGGAATTACAAGTGTGCCAGAATTATACCCAGGTCCTTACATTTTCTGTTTCATTGAGTATTGGCTATAGTAAAAAAAGGACATACGGTTTTCCTTTTCAACATGCATTTGAAAAGGAACTGATTTTCTAGTTCTTTGTATACTGATTTTGAAAAGCATTGTCAAGTTTTAAAAATTATTCCAGTTAAACTTAAGTGACATTTGTATTTTTCTTAGTAATGCACACGGAAATTAGAAACTTTTAGAAATTATTTCTGAGAGAACAGGAATAGCTACAAGTGAGAAAATAGAGTATAGTAATTATAGAAAGTTATAGAATAGTTAGAAAATAAATTGTAAATTTTAATCACCATATCTAAGGTACAATTTTTTTTTAGAACTAAACTGGCAAATTTTACAATAACAATGACAAAAGGAAAGGTTTTGAAAAGAACCTTCTGATGTTTGTATTAGCATTTTTTAAAAGAGAATGGCTTCTCTAACTTTTAATTGTAAGAAGTTCTTTCATTGCTCTCTGCAGGGAGAGTGGGTCCCGCCTCTGCAGTCACTGCACAGTATTCTGGAAAAGGAGCTTGTCGTCTTTAAGCAGATCTTCTAAGCAGGCGTCAGTCTGCTCCAGGTCTCCTGCGGGGCTACCCTGGAGGACAGAAGCCACAGGTGCATCAGGGAAGAAGCTCTTGGCTTTACTGCCGTAGCCCACACAGCCCCCGCCGTGTCCTCTGTGATCCACCTAGCAAGGAAAACCTGCCTTGTGTTTGAAGAATGCGTTTAACCTTTCCAAAAGTTTTCTCATTTAGTCTCATTTTATGTTCACAGATGGTGAGCAATTTGAATCAGTTTTTCTTTAGTGGAGGTTGGTCCCACTGGTATTTTCCTTTTTTTCTAAATTACTTGTTATATTCCTAAAATCCCCAGCCCAGTGTCATCCTTCTCCATTACCGGCTCTCATCTTCCATTTTAAATGTTCATGATTTTTAGCCTTGCAAGCAAGAGTAGAGGAACCTGAACTGCCCTTCTGTTGCTTCTCTTTCCATGCTACATTTTCCCCTTCATCTTTGGCTCCCCACCCTGCTCTACCCACTTTGCTGTGACCTTCCTTTCCCCCTGTCCCTTGTCTCCCTACTAGGGTAATTTATGCTTCCCTTTCCTGGGCTTCCTGGTCTACAACAGATCAAGGGACATGTGCTCTTTTTACTGATCAAAATCTGTCCCTTTCAGGTCCACTTACAGGGCCATTCACTCCCAAATGGACAGATGGATGACAGAACCGCTAGGAAGGACCTTTCAGAAACAGTCCCAGCTCTATTACTGTTCCCGCCCCATCTCTCCTTCCTTTCTCTGGTTCTATTAAATATGCTTCAGCTACTCCTTTTGCCTTAGATTAGGGTCTTGCTCCTATGGATGGCTTTCCATGGTGTTGACATTTACCTAGATTTCCAAATATAATAACCCTGAAGATGTTCTGTGATCCTTCCTGACCCTGGAAGGTCTCAGCCTATTAGGTACAGTCTCATTTTTAGGCTACTATTCTCTTCCTGGCAGACTAACCTCCTCCTAGGTCTTTACATTGACTATCCATAGCTTTTTCATGTGCCTGGACCACTCTATCTGATTTGTGTCAGTCTCATCTCTATTCTCTGCTCTATTCTACTTCAGTTGCTCTGGCAATCAGGGAAACTACAAATGGAAGTTTCAAGTAGAAAAGTAGATGGATGTGTTTGAGTCAGAGCCATGTGAGTACTTGTCCATTGATTATGGGTAAAAAGTTTCATATTCTGGTGTCTAAAGGTCCTCACATCCCTACCAAACTTTATGACAAAAGCAAATTTAATTAATATAATTACCCTAGCTATTCTGAGAAATCCAAGGGTTTGGCATAGAAGGTAAATTTTTTAATTTAAGGAGTTGTTATTCTTTCATTTTCCCTAACCAAACAGATTTTCTATTATGAGAACAAATAATTTTTAGAAACTCTGTCAGAAAGTAATATTGGATTTTCCTATCAAATGTCTTTGATCTTTCCAGTATTCCTTGTTATTGAAACAGCCGTCACAGAAAGTCTACCATGTGCCAGGTTCCACAGCAAACGGTCACACATAAATACTTTTAGAAGTAGAAACAGTCATGGCTCCTCTCACATCCCATTTTCACAGCAGTAAGGAACCTGAAGAACTGGTTGAAGTGTCATTGACAGAGGCATAAATACAACAGCCATAACGTGAACACAGCTAGCATAGGTTATCCTTTTTATTTTAATGAGGTAGCATTTTGTTTGTTTCCTAGGTCACCAAGGTGAGAGGGGATCTGTTTTTTGATGATATACTAAACTCTCATTTTGTGATGTTCTTGGCTGGATTGAAATGCAGGCAGTCCATGGTCAGTACATTCTATACTGATGCACAGCAAGTTGCCACATCTTTCCTTTCTTGGGCAAGGCCATCCCTGGTAAATCCTCCAGGATTTCTAAGGGGACTCAGTTCCCAGACACTCACCCTGCATGGCCCAGGAAGATCCTATCTCTGTCCCAGCACTCAGGTCTACATCTGAGGACAAAATGCCACATGCTCCCTGTTATGGTTTGTATCTCTAGGTGGCCCCCCAAGCCTCGTGTAGTCGTGGAAGCAGCTGAATCTACCATTTGTGATTGGTTCGTTGCCTAGCGCTGGGGTTGGTGGTGAGTGCTGCACCCACCCAGAGGTGGAGCCAGCATACAATGTAAGGTTGGGAAGGAGGCCTGTTTTACCCTCTTTTGCCCTATTTGCTCTTGCTGCTTACAGGCAGGCTGCCCCTCAGCCACACCATCCTGCCTTGGAACCAGCTAAGTATGGACTGAAATCTCCAACAACTATAAGAAATAAACCTTCCTTTCCCTAATGTTAGGTGTCAGGTATTTTGTCTCAGCAATGAGAGAAAAGTAACCAAGACACTCCTTAAATATCACTGATCTGGTTTGGATTTCTTAATTTATTTCTAGAACCTACAGGAATACTTTTTAACCTTGGCTAATATATTTCAATTTTCACTGTATCCAGAATTTCTATGTACTATCCTAGAGGATGGGCCTTTCTCTATTAGTACCCTCTATTACAAAATCTCAAGTCTTTATGCATTAAAATATACAAACAAAAATGACAGTAATTCATACTTACATGATGTTTCCTAACCTCTCCAACATCTCTAATATTTGGAGGGCTTATTTTTATTTATATATGCAGATAAAAATAAATAAAAGTTGTCTTGTTTTCTAAAAAACTTGGAAAAAGACTTCCTGTTGAACACATTACTGAGGAGACACCGATGGTGCCTTCTACCGAGAACATAAAGACTCCAATCTTTAAAGATAGAAAAAATAGAAAAATTTTAAATGTTGTAATATATGCCTTTGAAGTTCATCTATTTATGAGTTCAATATCCTTACAGGGGCACCAAGGTCTGTATTGTGTGACTTGTCCAAGGTAAGTATGGAAATGGTAAGAGTAGAAGAATACATCTGAGGGTTCTGTTTTGCTTTGGATGATAAATATCCTTCAAAATACTCATGTGGTTAGGGGTGTTGCTTTCAGAATGTGATTGGATCTTGAAGGTGCTAACCTTGTCAGTGGGTTAATCTATGGGTGAATTCATAGCTGAGTGGGATGTTAGGAGGTCGGGTTTAGCTGGAGGAAGTAGCTCACTAGAGGTGTAGCCTGGAAGGCTGTATCTTGCTCATGGCCCCTTCCTCTTTCTGCTTCCTCACTACCATGAAGTGAGCAGCTTTGCTCTACCACATCCTCACCCTCTCACTATGGTGTTTTTGCCTCACCACAGACCTAAAAGGAATACAGCCTGCTGACCACAGACTGAAACCTCTGAAACTGAAACAAAACAAACCTTTCTGCCTTTAGTTTGATTTACACAGGTATTCTGTTACAGTAACACAAAGCTGATGAACACAGGCTCTTTCCCCAGAGCATACTCCTACTAATAAAATTTCATCACTCACCAGTTTTTGCAGCAATGCTGCCAGTTTTACACGAAGACTGTTCAGTTTATCTTCCGTAAGTTTTCTTTTTTGTTCACAGTGCAACAGAGAGACTTCATTAAGTATTGCTCTTCTACTTCTATCATAGATAATGGATTGTATTTTCCTCTTCATGTTTTTTTCATATTGAACCATATAAACATTCTGGATCTGGGAATATTTTTTAAAAGTGTATTTTTAAAATGTTACTATCCTTGATAATCTTACAAAAATATTTTATATGCCAATGCTGCACGCACATGTGTCTCAACCCTTACTGTATGTAAGGGTCACAGCCAGTCTAAACTCTTGATACCTTTAAGGAATTTACTCTCTGAAGGGAAAGTGTACAATATTCCAGTAAAGATTACAGTGGCATGAAAAAAAGGTAGGATCAGAGACCATTTCTCTTTGGAATGAAGAAGAAATGCTGTGAAGGTTGAATTTATTCTCCCACCAGTGGTACAAAACTACTCAAGACACAAAGGGAGTAAGTGACCATGGCCCTCTTTCCACAATATGAGTAACTCATAGGTAATGAGAAATGACCAAACAATTGGGCTATCTTGTAACTCAAGACTAGTGTCTATAAACACAGAGGCATGAGGAATTCTACCTCCTCATTCTTTTTTGGGTCTTTATCTTGATGCAGAGTGTGAGCAGTTACACATATGCCCCTTGAAAATCCAACAGTCTTGGTTGTTTTCCCAGAGTGCATGCTGTGCCTGAGGCCCTCATGAAGAAAAAAGACTGAATGGAAAGGGCGACTGCTTCCAGTTTAGTATGATATTGATTGCTTGAGTCAACATTTTGAGAAAAGAGATATAGGGAAAATCCCATTTTGGTAAATATCTTGATGTTCCTATAATAAGGCACTTTTCTGTATTCTAATATGACTGGGCTGCAAAGAAAATTGTAGAGTAAACCCCATTCATCTTCTGGGCCTACCCTGCCCCCTCTGCCACCTCCCAGCACATCCACCCATTGGTGCAGGTCCTCCCCACACAGTGCCGCATCATCATCGCCAACCACTTGTCACTCATCATGAGTTTCTCTCCTTTCTGTAAAATCCTTTAAACAAATAATACCATTTCCATCTGTAGCTCTGTGTGGAAATAAGTGTGGAAACAACTTTATGTGTTGGTTCATCTAGGCCCATAGGAATGAATGGGAGGAAATGGCTTACTACCACTCTTTAGCCAGGAAAGCTGCAAAAGCTCAATTAAACTCAGTATAACTTCAGCTCAGAGAACTCAACATGTCTGCACACCGGGGAGGCTGTGGTTCTTTCTATATGTGAGAGGCACACGTTTGTTTTCAGGATTTGCCTTACTGAAAGGGAATTTGCACAGAGATGACTATTCAGCCCCTGTGCAGCAAAACACCCCAGAACTTGTGGTGTATTTCCCCAGAGAGAACTCCATGGGAGAAGCGGAACTCAACGTTAGAAATGATTCTGCTGTGTGGAAATAAGTGTAGAAACAACTTTATGTGTTGGTTCATCTAGGCCCATAGGAATGAACTGGAGGAAATGGCTAACTACCACTCTTTGCCAGGAAAGCTGCAACAGCTAAATCAAACTCAGTATAACTTCAGCTCACTAACTAATTCACAAATTTCAAGATATTTGAATTTAATTATAGGTGATACAAAAATATGTAGGGTAGGCTTTGCCCTCTGGAACTTCCTAGTTGATTATGATATAGCACAAACATGCACATGCATCTTACTGGAGAAAGGGCATCAGACTCCCAAGGAAGACTCAGATATGATTAGAGTTAAGAGGAAGGCAAAGAGTTGCCGTGAAAGGATATTAAAGTCCTGATTTATAGTATCTGACCTGGATTTGTGTAGCTAACTTACCTTCTAATTATCTGCACTTTGCATTCATTATTAATGAAGAGGAACAAAATAACATCCCATACTGGCAAACACTGGTGTGAGTGCATGGGTATATTACGATATGTTAAACATAAGACTAATTCTGAGGTTTGTAGGTTTTAAGAAATTTTAGATTTTTAGAATCCTAAGCTTCTTAAAATCTTGTGCAAGGTGCCAAAAATCAGACTTTGAAATCCTGGACCTGCTTCACCTATTCTTACATCATTCTTATATCAGACTCTGCTCTTGCTGGTTTCTCAGTCTGGTAAATTCAATGCACAAGGGATTCTCCTGGCCTCTGGCCTTTCTTGAAACATTACCTCTTCAGATACTCTTTGCCCACTGTATCTGAAATTTCCATTTCCCCAGCACACCAACCACTGTTAATCCCTGGCCTTGCACAATTATTGCATTGCACATCACATCATGTGTTTACTTACATGTTTATTATCTTTCACTCTGTGACTCCATATTACCTTTTACATGATAGCCGAGATGTAAGTTTCTTGAGGGTATCAACAATTTGCACTCACAGCAGCAGAACTTCAAACACATGGGACAATCCTGCCTTGCCAAGCTAGATTTTGAGATCTTGGAGGGGAACCCATCCTTGTTTTCTTTTGATTCATGTACTATACATTGGGTAATGATAAACTTGGGGTAATTATCACATGATATCTATCACCTTAAACATTATTTCTTTATAGTGAGTACATTCAAAATCCTCTCTTCCATTTTGATATACAGTTACAAATGAGTTTCGTTGCTAAAGAACAGTCATAAGTTGGATTTGTTAGTAAGTCTGACAAACTAAGTCTTTATACACCTTTGCCACAGATATACAATGTATATTGCTTTGTGCTTCCTAGCGGTCCCCTCCACATTACCACTGCTTTTCCTCTTGCTTCTGGAGATCCTGGGCTCTGATTGAGCACTGTACTACTGTACACTATCTCACTGTGCAGTAAGCGCACAGCAGCACAACTGTGACCATGTCTGGCAGACATATGACCTACTTCCATGATTTGCTTGCATCTATGAATGTCCATAAAGCAAGGTCCATTTGTATCTGTGAATGTTCGTAACTCTAATGTTTGTAAGTTGGCCACTTACTGTATCTAGTACATTATTAATTTATAGAATCCACTTTTGAGTATCTTCAATTCACCTTACAAGAAGTTGATGACTTACAACAAAGGAACAACCACTTCCCACAGGAAGTTTTACAGAGGCTCCTGTTGGAGGCCTCAGAAAATCCAATGGGTGACCTCTCCCCTAGCATGAAGGAAAAGGGTACAGTAAATACTTCAACTCATTTGGAACAAGTAGGGCAGGTTATGGATAGTTTGGTGTGACAAACACCCTTATTTCTGTTTTTCGAACTCTGGAATTTTACAGTTTTAGCCATCCTGAATAACGACAGCCAAGAAATACTTGTAAAAAAAATAACAGCAACAATAAAACAACCCCAGAAAAAATTAAAGAAAAATATAAACTACTAAAAATACTACTATTTAGCAGGACAGATGTATTTCTTGTCCATAAAAAAAAACATGCTACTGGCACACACTTTAACAGAACTGAATTGATGCTGAGGGAATAAATAAGGTGAAATGGCATATAATGTCAGACTCGACCTCTACAACCCCCCTGAAGTGGTAAAATGATGGGGATGGGGAAAAGGTCAGTAGTCGTTGGCAGTCAGAGAGTATTAGTGGGTATTAAAGTTAGTGTGACTCTAAAAGGTGGCACAAGAGAAGATGAGTGGTGATGGAAATGCTGCATCTCAAATCTGCACACATGCTAAAAACCATACGTCTCAGTTAGTTTTCTCCTGTTGCTGAAACAAATTACCCAACCAAAGCTAAAGGGGGAAATGTTTATTTAGCTCGCAGTTTGTAAAG
This sequence comes from Cuniculus paca, assembly GCA_004365215.1. Classification (NCBI taxonomy): domain Eukaryota; kingdom Metazoa; phylum Chordata; class Mammalia; order Rodentia; family Cuniculidae; genus Cuniculus; species Cuniculus paca. The sequence goes on along the minus strand of RJWT010017360.1, from coordinate 5,806 downwards.
GTTATAGTCCATAATTGGCTGGCTCCAAGGCAGGGTGGGACATGGCAGAGGAGCAACAGTTAATGGCAACGGAAGACAACAAAAGCAACAAGGAAAAGAGCTAGACAAGCCTCTCCCTGTCCCTTTTAGCATATTCAGTCTACTGGGATTACAGCAGTGCCAATTCAATCAGTAGTCTGATCCAGCAATCGCCTACCATTAATCCCAGAACCCTTAATTGTAGCATTGAACCATGAATCAATCACAAACTGTGGATTCAGCTACCTTTGAAAAGCCTGCTCCCCATGACTTGCATGAGGCTTTGCGGGGACATCTAGACACAAACCATAACAACACACATACATTTTTTTTTTTTGCAGCACCGGGGATTGAACTCACGACCTTGCGCTTGCCGGGCAGGTGCTTAGACCGCTGAGCTAGATCCCCAGCCCTGTTTTTGAGACAGGGTTTCACTATGCCATTCAGGCTGGCCTTGAGCTCACTTTGTAGCCCAGGCTGGTCTTGAACTCACAACGATCCACCTGTCTCAGCCTCCCGAGTGCTGGGATTACAGGCGTGAGCCACCACGCCTGACTCACACATACATTTTTACCTATTTTAATTTTCTGGTTTCTGTATTGTACCATAATTATGTAAACTGTAAGCACTGGAGGAAATTGGATGATGCATATATGGGACCTCTCTGTACTATTCTTGCAATTTCCTGTGAGTCGTACATTGTAGAATTCAAAGTTAAAAATAAAAAGACAAAATTTCAAAATTAAAATAAAAAGACAAAACCAGAAGTAAACCCCAAAACCAGAAACAGACTATGACATGAACATTTATATAGAACATTATATTCAAAGTCATATTCAGTCTTGCAAAGTTCACCCTTTTATAATGAGCAAACTATATTTCCTTTCAAGAGTATAATCCAGTTTGCTGATTTATTCTGCTTTCTTTTAGGTTGAACTCTTGAGGAAGAGTTTGTAAAAGGTAATAATTTTGGCCACTTCTGAAGCTGAATGTAAAAGGACATCTAGTTGTATTAACATTTTAATTAAGGTAAGAAGAGAATTTTAACTAGTTGAGAGGCTTTAGTGTTGCTGATTGAACCCACTCTTGCAAAGGTATTTGTGATGAATCAAAAATGCAATTTTTTCTAAACTCCATTAATTCAGAACAGAATTAGGATTTGAAAGAAGGGTGCCTTCAAGTAAGATTTAAATTTTCTGTCCTGAATTTAGAAGGCTCAAATCCAGCATCTGTGCACATCCAGAATTCTAATAAGTTTATTTAAAATAAGGATGACCTGTGACATCTACAGATTGTGCACCATGCAAATGCAGATGTGTGTGGGGACAGGCAGGCATTAGAGCAGAAACGACTTTGACTCAATGCACAAATATTAAGATCTAGTTGTATCCAAAAGAACAGAATGCTGCTAGGATACAGGATTACTAATTTCAAGCACTCTGTAATCTAGTTAAGGAGAAAATGAAACACAAGAACCTATTATAATACAGGGTAAAATTTTTAATTAATGAATAAAGTTTTAAGGTTCTTTCATTGAGAAAGCACTACGTAGAATGCGAAGGTCTTCAAGAGATGGAGAGTGGATAACTGTTCTGGGGAAATATAGTGTGGGGAAAGGCTCAGTGGTAAGTCAGTATATGGTGGTTGGAGGAATGTTGGGCTGTTCATTTTGGATAAAGCTGACAGCCTGTGAGTGGAAAGAATAAAAGATGCTGTTTAGGCTCAGGTAGTGAAGAGCCGCTGACACTGCCCTGGAACATCTCCTATGCCAAGAGCAGTTACAAAAACTACTCATGGGTGAGGTGAATGGTAGATATTCCTGTTTTGTTTTGATGTGGGTCTCTTTACTAAAAGTACACACCCTAAAGCAAGTTGCATAGATCTGTCCTCTACATGGATTTAAAGAAATGATACGTGTGGTTTCTATAACCATGCGCCTAAAACTATCAATCAGTTAGACAGTCCACAAGGCCAACTAGTTCATTCTGAAGGAAGCCATGATTTGATCTGTTCTGTATCTCACTTTCAACAGAAGTTTCTGGTCTCTTGACTGATGATCTTACTTTGGTTCTTCGGATGGCATTTAGGGAGATTCTGAATATTAGGGAGATTCTATGCGTCACCTATGCTAACACTACTTATCCTGAATAAACACATATTCACTCTGGTCTTCAAGACCTGGAAACTTCCCTTTATTACTGATAATGTAAACACCAAAAAAAATTTAGAAATACATAAGAAAAGGCATACATAATCTTGGCAAAACTATGTTTGACAAATTTCTAACCAATAGGTAAAGACATGTGGAAAGATCAAGATCTTGTTAACTCTTCAAATTGATTGCCGTATACTTTCATTTGGGATAATCAATTCCTGGTATGCACTAAGCAAACAGTCCTACCACAAATAAGGATTTCACCATTAGGATCTCCACCATACACAATGTCAAGGTCTTTAGAAGTTTAAAGCAATTCTACACCAGTAAGCTCAGAATCTGTAACATACCTATTTTAAGTAAGGTACACAAAATCCATACCAGGAATCAAGTCTTAAAATCTGTATAAAAATAAGGTGTGTGAGTATGTGTAGGGGGGCAAAATGAAGAGACCTTTAGAGTAGAAGAAATCTGGATTGACATCTCAAATATGATACTTTCATGATGACATTAATAAACTATCATAATGAATCTCCATGTCCTTGTCACTAAAATGGAGGCAGTGGTTATCAACCTCCCAAAGTTGTGAGGGTTAATATGAGGTAACATACAGAACAGCATTGGCTACCTCCTGGTGCTAATAGTTCTCAGTCACAGGTTTATATTAGTTAATTAAAATAATATTAGTGCTACAATATGGTCAAAACATATTGAAAATAAACTGCCTTTTATTTTAGCTAAGAAATACTGACAAAAATTCCTCAAACCAAAAATGTTTAATTACTATATTTTTAGCACAACATTCAGAAAACAAGTAGAGTCACACTTCAGTGGGGTAGTAATGGGAAGCTAATTATAATCTCTTCCTATTTCTAGTCATTTGAGACAGTTCACTAGGCACTCAATCAGACATATCAGAGGCAAACATATCAACAAGGCCTGTTAAATTTAGGTACATTTCAAAATGTAAGCACTTTTGTGGTACTGTCTTTGTTAAGGAGAAACCTGGTTCATTTCAAGTGTGCCTAGTCATGTCTTTCAGGAATTCTTTTTCTACATTGCCTACAAAAGAGACAAATCAAGTACCACTGTTGTCCTTTGCACAACTTGAGGACTGCCACTCACTGCCCAGTCTTCACAGTTTTCATGCTAGTATGGTAGTCTTCTGCAAGATCGCTGTAAGCATGAGCATGTGGAAGAAGATGCTAATAATGCATTAGCTAGTGATGGAACTGAAGTATGCATTTGAGAAAAGATAGTGTTAGTGAGACCTAACAGTGTGATACTAGTTCTGGTGCCGTAAGTTCTAGGCTGCTGTAGCAACTGGGTATCTGGGTGATGAGTCTGGAATGTCCGTGGTCACCTCGGTTCCAACATTCATTAGTCCTATATATTAGCCTGGCCATGTTCATATCTTGGAGAAGTGTTTCCCAGTGCAAAATGAAGGAATTGAGGGCATATGATGTTTTGAGCTATGTCTGTAGGAAAACTGAAATACTCCATGAACTTTCTCCTACCTCCCACAAAATCGTTAAAAAACTAAATAAGGGGGAAGTAGGGGGAAGGACAGAGTATGAAAAAGGAATTAAGATGAGTTATGCACATGCAATTCCACACAAGGAATGTAAACATACGTACTGCAAATATATGTATATTTCAAAGCAAGAGAAAGAACAGTTGTAATAAAACAGATAAAAGTATTAATATCAGAAAATATGGATAGTTTGACACTATGGGGGAATTTCTTTAAATTCTTTTTTTATACTAGCACTAATTACTTTTATAACTACTTTCATAATGGAAAAATCATAATCTTAAAATTTATTAATAAGAGTAAAAATACAGAGATCAAACTGAAATAATTTAAAACTTTGCAATCTCTGCTTTAGTCTAGTGTTTCAAGTATAGTGACTACATTTCTTGAAGACTAAGAATATCTTCTTTACTGTTCAGAATACACTCCTAATGTAATTGTTTCATAATGTTCATGCTGTGGAAAATTTTGTATTTTAAAATTCAAAACATTGTTGCTTTGCAACATCTGACATTCTACACATTAATCTAAGTCTTCATAAGTAAATGAGAATTTGATTTCCTTCCAAAGGTAACACTTGGAAATGTATATTTCTTCTTTGGAAAGCAAAGTCATTTAGAATATAAATGGCTACACTTAAAGAAAACTTACCTGGTTGAAACACAGTTTCAGCTTTTTGTTTGTCTGCTCTGGGGATTGCTCCAGCTGTTTTCATAAATGATAACAGAACAGGGTATTAGCTTGACAGAATGAGCTGTAGGTAACAGAGTTGTAGTATGCAAGTATCCAGTTAAGAAAAAGCTTCAAAGCCTAGGACTGGTCAATATGAGTACTCTGGGTCTTTTAAACCTGGGTCCAACTAAATTAACAAAATTATACTTCATTTCATTAAAAAAGGATTAAAGCAGTTTAGACAAACAAATACAGCATGATTAAACATGTGTTGATTAAAAAAATCAAATGGAAAGAAAATTAAATTATAAAATAATAAATATTCAAAACATGATGTGTAGAAGGCAGCAGGAGTCTGAATTTCTTGGAAGAGATTGGTTGAGAAATAGACTTGAGTTACCGGCACACAGAATAGTACTAAAGGTCAGAGACTACATGAAGTCACCTAGAAATAGCATTTAATAGAGAAAAGAATGTGGCTCAGGAGCAAGAGATCAGACAGAACATTTACAAACCAAATAGGGAAAGAGGTGCTGCAGAGAACACGTGAGAGAGAGAGTAAGAAAATGAGATGTGTGTGGTCATGGAAACCGTGCAAAGAAAGTGCTTTAGAGAGAAAGTGGCCAGCTGGGATGGAAGCCTCAGGGAATTCAGGTAAAATAAGTGACTGCTACATCTGTCTTTGCAGAGATCACCGGTGACCCTGATGAGAATGGTCCTGGTTAAGAAATGAGTCTCTCATAGGAGAAGAGAGGAGAAGGCAAAGAAGCAGAAACAAGTTATAAAATTAGGGATTTCGCCCAGGACCAGATTGAGCCAGATGGCACTCCTGCCTGATTAATAATTTGTGTTCTTTTCACTGACAGCTTTTCCATCAGTTCCCCAAGCAATCCTGCGCGTGGAGGTGGAGAAGGGGTGCCCCACACTCCTGCAAGGCCTTGGCTCCCGCTCCACCTAAAGCAGCTCCTCTGGCCTCAGACTGTGCACCTTTGCCAGTGTCACCTCAGCCTGCAGGACTGAGCCCCAGGGAGACTATTCGGTGCTGCTGCAGGAGGACTAGCCAGAGGCTTCCCTTTTGCACCCCAAATGTCTCACTGAAGGTTTCTTCCCCAGTCATACATGCTACCGTCCCCGCAAAGAGCTTTGGGAAATAAAATCTTCATCTTTCCTGTGATGTTTTAGCACTTCTAGTAAGACTGGTGATCTGGGAACAGAATGTAGGCTCAGCTCCTACTGATGGGCAGCTGAAGAAGAGGATCTAAGGAAGAGAAGTCCATTTTTGGTGGAGAAGAGGAAGGGAAGTCAGAAACTATGTCCCATTTTGTTTGATCTCTGAAACTAATTGTTCTGTCTGCATTATTTTCAACAGCTTATTTTACGCTTGGGCACATTGGTTTCCTGGGCATTTTTCATTGCGAGCCACCCAG
>RJWT010017359.1:0-19395 GCA_004365215.1 Cuniculus paca | reverse complement strand
CAGGTGCAGAAAATATAATTACAAAGATTTTTATAGGATGAAATAGGGAAGTAGGGTCAAAGAGGGAGATGGAAGAGAGAGAGAGGAGATGAAGATTCTATACTACTAGCTTTGTAGGTAGGAAACAGACCATGAACCAAGGAATTCAGATCACCTCTAGGAATTGGAAAAGAAAAGGAATGCATTATCCCCATGACCATCATAAAGTGCCAGGCATAGTGTAAGCCTGTAGTCTCAGAAAACTTGTGAGGCTAAGGCAGGAGAATTGCTTAACTTAGAGGACTTTGAGACCAACCCAGGCAACACAATGAGACCTTACTTTAAAAATAGAAAAAGTCATCATCAACATTGCCAACCATGATTTTGGCCCCACAAGACATATTTTACACTTTTGAGCCCCAGAATTGTAACAGTGAATTTGTCTGACTTTAAAACATTAAATTTGTGGTAATTTGTTATAGCAGTTGTCAGAAACTAGTATTATATCAATTAGGATATTTAAAACTTACCTCCTTTTAATTGTTCATATTTACTTCTTAATAATATTCTTATTTTAGTACACAGTTTTAGTTTAACACTAAAGATGACAAAACCTTTCTATATTAAATTCTTTTGTATAGTAAATATAGGCAAATTTCAACTAAATACTTTTTCAAGCTACTTTCCAATATCAAATTTATTTTAGTAATAATACTTATTTTTTATTTTCCATAGATTTAGTTTCCGATTTACTCTTTTTTTTTTCTTTATTTTTATTTTGGCCTTGCCACGCACTTAGACTCTGTAGTTCTGCTTGTATTACAAGACCGCATTTTTTGGTGGAGGGGAGTAGCAAGAGTTTTCCAATCTCTGCATCGAACATAGAAGAGTGCCTTAGGAAACCAGTCATTCTCGGCTCCTCTTTTACTTATATTGTTAAAATATGGTCTAGTAAATGAATTAGTTGGCATAGAACACATAATCTTAGATTATAAAAATCACTATTTTATTAAGCTCTTTGATTTCTATGTTAATTAAATTTGATTCCTTAAAATCTAAATTTGGAAAACATTCATTGCATCAGCTAACTAAATAGAGAAAAATACAAGAGCAAACAGAACCTATAAATGTTCTTTGAACTTCATCTTTTCCTGGTCTCTGTAAGAGTTTTCATCTATGTTCTGTCACCTCGTCTTTTTACTAGGACACAGTTCCTTTTTAACCTAGCAAAGATATATTTAGCATAGAATATGATTAGGAAAAAAAAAGAAAATCATGAGAATTAGCCAATTAAATTTTTGATTGCTAAGATGTACTGCCATATGCAATATGGTCCCTGCTCAGGGCTAAATCCTAAAACTCCAGAACTGGGTAGCTTTTGGGTGGGAATGATCTGATACCAGAGTTTGTGTTGAAATCTGGCTCAGGGAAATAAGAACTTCTTCAGGGACTCTGAGGCAATGCATAAGAGTAAAAAATCTCATCTTCCAGGATTTAAAAAAAAATTATAAATAATGTATTCTTTTTGAATGAATTAGACAGAGAATATTTAAACTTAATCCTAAAGTAGAAATCCTATGCCCATTACATATTGTCAGTTCTAAATATAATGTATCAGTTGTATGGATAAGAATTAATATTGAAAACTCCATAGAAGGGAATATATTCTGTATAGATACATTAGGGAATGATTATGCATATTTTTTAAACAGGATTCATAGAAAGTAGCTGATGCATTTAATGTGATTCTTACATTCTCCCTGCTCCTGGGTTTGCAGTCTTGACCCTCATTATGGGCTGGTCAGAGGTGAACTCTGAGTTCAGTCTGATGCTTAGTTTAGAGCTCCCAGCCCTGAGATAGGTTGCTGCAGACGCCTTTTGTTGAATGAGTTGTCTTGGTCAGAAGGAGAAATAACAGAAAAGGACAGTGTATCAGGGTTAATTACTAGAAAGAAAATGTGTGAATTCAGGGGAATATGAGTGGGTTACCAAGAGAAACGGGCAAAATCAGGAGGAAAAACTCTGGAATCTTTACTTTTCTTTGAACCTCTGAGATAAGGTAAGTCAGATGTCCAAGTAGGTTAAGGTTTCAGTAAAGGCTGATTTAAAAATAATGCATTCCTAGTTGCCTTTGTAAAGGTGCCTTCCTCCAAATTAATGATTCTAAGATGAAAAGAGATATATGCAAATGGAGTAAATAGTATTTTTAAGTAGAGCACAGGGTCAGCTTCATCTTGGGAGAATACCTTGGTAGGGGGAGTGGACATTGGTGCTGCTACCAAAAGATTAAATTACAAAGTAAAGAATTCAAATTATATGTAAAAAGGCAAAATAAAGCCTGAATGCCTCCGGGCTTATAGGATATCAGAAACATTGGCTATGTGGTATTGATAATAAATCTTAGGGTTGAATATGAATATATCTTGCTTGACCCAGTCATCTTTATTGCTATTTGGAAGGAACCTTGGTCAGGGAAGTTGCAGAAACCCATTTTCTTGCAATATGTGCAATAAGACTGAGGTTTGTGGAAATAGCTTAAAGATACAATTATTCTAACTGGTCCATATGACCGCTCCGAAAAATCATACCACATTAGGAGAACAAAAAGGTTGTGTCTTGGTTACTTTTCTCTCATTGAGACAAAACACCTGACACCCAAAGCAAAGCAAGGAAAGGTTTATTTAGCTTACAGTTCTGTGGATTTCAGTCCATAATCTTCTGGCTCCAACGCAGGGTGGCATGGCACTGGGGCAACACTTCAAGGCAGCAGCCAGAGCAAAAGGGGGCAGCCGTTCATGGCGGCAGTAAGCAGCAAGGGCGAACCTTGCAGAAGAGAGTGAGAGGACAAGCAAGTGAGTGCGGGTGGACTATGTTTTATCACATGTTTTAATGAAGGCATTATAGCTATATATTTAGCTTATTCAGTTTATAAAACATGCTTTTCATATAATTTGTTGGCAAAGCCAAAAGCATTGTCAAGTGCATAAGAAAATGTCTTACTGCATTTTCCAAATAAATGTGAGATATGAATTTCAATACATTTCATAAAAACATTAAGGAATAAAGTGCTGAACATACTTGAAAGGATACAATATTAAAATAAGACTAAACTTAAAATGTAGCTTTAATATAATTTATCAATTATATAGACTACAAAACAAAGTACTCAATAAAAATACTTTTTTCATTACTTAATTTGCAATAATATAAACTCATATACCACATAACAGTGTTTGGTGCATGTCAGACTGCCTATCCAACCATGGTCCAACAAGAATATCACCTAGTGATATCTTAATCTGTGTAAGTATACTCTATGATGCTATCAATCATCAAATCACCCAAGGACACATTTCTCAAAATAAATGTCCTCCATGGTTAAGTGACTCCTGACTATAATATAAAGAACAACTAAAATTCTTAATAATGTGAAGAGGGAAGTAAGAAGCATACCATTCTTCCAGTTAATGTTTATGGATATGCATGTGTATCATATTTAAACAATGTCTGACCTTTTGGAATAATTAAATAATAACACAAAATCAGGAATGTTATCCATTATTTTTGACACTATCCTGAAACATTTCCTGAGTACTTAATGGAAAATGTATACTGTTAAAACTAGGTAGTGTAACAGCTAATATATGTGTCCTAGTTACTTTCTCACTGCAGGAACAGAATACCTAACACTCACAGTTTAAAAAAGGAGAGGTTGCCGGATACGGTGGCGCACTCCTGTAATCCCAGCACTCAGGAGGCTGAGACAGGAGGATCATTGCAAGTTCGAGACCTGCCTGGGCTACAAAGTGAGCTCAAGTCCAGTCTGAAGAGCATAGTGAGACCTTGTCTCAAAAAGACAAGGGCTGGTGATTTAGCTCAGTGGCCTAAGCACCTGCCTGGCAACTGTGAGGTTCTGAGTTAGATCCCCGGTACGAAAAAAAAAAAAAAGTAGAGATTTCTTTTGGCTCACGGTTTTTAGAGGATTCAGGGTACAGTTAGCTCACTCCCATGCTCCCATGCAGGAAGAGCAGGACGCAAGGATCTGGTGGGGGAAATCTGCTTACATCACGGTAGTCAAGAGAGGAGCAAGAAAGCAAGAAAGGAGGAGTCCAGGAGGGAGATAGTCCTTCCAGGCCGTGCCCCCAGTGACCCACCTCTTCCAACCAGACCCCACCTCCCAACAGCACATTTAGCTATGGACTCTTCAATGGATGAATCCACTGATAAGTATTGTGCCCATATGATCCGATCACCTACAAAAGCCCAACCTCTGCACACATGAGACTTTTGGAGGACATTCTATATCTAAACTACAACAATATTAGTGTTTTTGTCATTATGTGGAAGAAGATAATATATTATAAGATGAAATAATATGATTGTAAATTGAATAAATATTTCATAATGTAGTTGGAACAAAAGTAGATTTTTAAAATCCCATTGATTGACACATCTTTCTGAATGTAGTTTGACTTTGCTATAGTCCCATGTATTTCAAATACATAACAATCACACATCAAGTGTGTATTTGTTTCAATAATGAAGGAACCAAGTTCATTTAAAGGAATATAAAATAGACCAGAAAATATATAGTTAGTGAAAGAAAAAATATCAAAGAATATAAAATCAGTGAAAAATTGGATAAACGATTTGTGGGCAATACACCTGTAGTTTTGCTAGTTCTGTGTACTTGGCAAAACTTAAGTTTCTTGTGGACTCCACATATGTTATTTGCAAGTTACCATTGTGCTATAATTAGGCTTCTAAATGTAAGAAATCTGACCCTCAAATACAGTAAATAGTAAGTTAAAGGCTCTGAGAGACCTAAGGTTGCTTAGGTTGCTCTGTAAGACAGAGTTCCAGAATAATCTGGAAGGGACACACAACACCATTTTGCCACAATGTGGATAAGTTTTCTTGACACAGAAAACATTTCCACTCTATTTAAAAGAACTACTATAACTAACCTATGTTTTTCAGCTTTTCAAAGGTGCTTTTCTTTCCAACTAATGATAAAACCTATGGAAAACTGATTAGAATAGCCAAAAACCAACTGTTTTCATTTTAAAAATGAGAATAAGTAAAATTAGAAAACTTTCACTACTCCTGCCATCCATTCTTTCATAGATGTGACTTAGTAATATCCAAAGATTATACACAATACTATGTTTCTAGCAAGCTTCACATTAACAGAAATAAATATTAGAAAGGAAAAGACAGAGAACCAGAGTCCCATGGACTTCAGTGTTAAGGAATGATCTCCTTTACTTAGTGCCTAACAGATGATTTATATCTCAATAAAACACGCTTACTAAGATTTTGGATAGGTGAGGTGTAATCATTTGTTATGCAAAGGAAGAGGCTCATGTTCAAGTTGAACATTTTATTTAAAAAATTTTTTTTTAATTTTGAAAAGAATACAACCAAACAAAATAAAACAGAGTAGATTCAATTACAACAAAACAATGAACATGGTACATGACTTCTAAACAGGGTAAAAAGCAATCAATAATGGCTACCATAATGCCTCTTGTTATCTTTAATATAACTTCCCATACCATCAGGGATAAATAAAATCAAACAAAATAGAACCAAATAAAACCAGTAAACAAAAACCAAAACCAAAACAAACAAAGCAGAACAATGTAAGTAGTACAGAACTTCAAGATACTGGTAAAACGGCAGTGGCTACCATAATGCTTCTTGTTATCTTCAGAATAGTTGCCTACGCTTTCAGACATAATACAATCAAACAACACAGAATAGAGTAAAATCAATCAAAACAAAACAGTGAAAGCAATACAGGGTTTCTAAACAAGATAATTGGACATCCTCATTGGCTGCAATTATATATTTTGTTATCTTTAAAATAACTGTCCATGCCATCAAATATAATTAAATCAAACAAATCAGAATAAAATGAAACTAATCAGAACAATGAAGACAATATGAGCTCCAAATCATGATAATAGATTAACAGTGGTCACTTCCTTCCCTTTTTAGATAATTCCTCCCCTTTGAAGAATTCCTTCCTTCCCAATATGTATTGTGCATTTTGGATCCCACTAACTCCTTTAGTTTGTTATAGTAGGGAGACAACACGAAATTCACCCATGTGACTCTGAACCATTTCATCCATGAGCATGATCTCAAGTTGTCTCTATCCACCTACAAGAGCCTTGAGGTTATCTTCATTTATAACTGAGTAGGTTTCTACCACATAAAATTCCATGTCTTTCTTATCCATTCTGCAGTTGATGGGCAAGTTTAACATTTTAGAAATGAGTATAGCCAGCGGCCCTCACCTGTAATCCCAGCATTCTGGGATACTGAGGCAGGATGATAACAAATTTGAGCCCAGGCTGCAATTTAGTGACTCAGTGAGACACTGTCTCAAAATTTGAAAAGGCCGAGAACATAGCTCAGTGGGAAGGCTCTGGGTTCAATTTTAAGTTCCATAGAAAACAATAAGAGTATGCTCAGAAGTTGAAAACCCAGAAACTGATTTCCTTACAAACACTCCTGCCTTTATACCCCTTGAAAGCATTCATGCAACACACACCTTGGAGAGATTGCATTAGGACGTAGGAGATCCACAGTTGGAGCCACTTAGTAACTTTAGTCAGTTACAGCATTCCGGATGGTGTTATGTGTTCTGGATATCGTCCATCCCCCTGCACACCGCTCATCACCTTCTTCACCCTGGTGTACTCTGAGAGCTGAACTTTAGTAAGTCACAGACACCTCTGCCCTTTGGCTTCCAATAAGGTTTGGTGAAGGGAAATCCCTGATAGGAGAATGAAGACAGACTGTCGATAACCCTGACTTGTTCCTTGTGAAATCACCCGCAGCTGTCGTGCTCTCTTGCGAAGGTCACTGCTCTATTCAAAATGTATAACTTTCTCCCCTGGGCTTTGATATCCTCTCTCTACCGTCATTCTTTTGGTCCTAGGGAGGGAATAGCTCCACTGCCAGTTCCTGAATTCTTTGTGGCTTCTCAACACTGCCAAGGCTTTGCAAGGTGTCCCTTTGTAAATTGGCCCTCCTTAAGTTTTATTCTAATTTGAGACTGTCATTTGTTTCCTGCCTGAGCCCCTAACTGATGCACACTTTAGACATTACTGATTATTCCCTGGTATCCTTAGGAGAATAACTCCAGGTACATTTATTGGAGATGAAGAATTTAAATTGGTATGGATGGGACACTGTGAGGGCTTAGCTGAAGAGAATCAGTCCTCTCTGTTGAACCCCTATCACATTGCTCCCCCTGTACAAGTTTAAGAACTATCTACACCTGGAAGACAATTTTGGAGTATTTTGGAGGCCTTTGCTGGCTGGGCAGGCTGCAGCATATCTCCGAGGACCACAACTGACCCTGCCAAGATTATACAGACCGCACCTAGGCCACCTAGTGTGGGAAGGGCCTCTGAATAATAGCATAGACATGCTGAGCTTTACTGAAGATTTGGGAAAATAAAACAATAACCATGGAAAGAAAACAATTTAAAGCTATGCCTCAGGTACTATAACTTTTCCCCCATTGTTCAAGTGGTCCAAAGTTTAATCCCAAAGTTGATGAGTTTATCTGGAGTAATGTTAAGGATGCTCTCGGTTTCTACTTTGTGTTTTTTGTCTTCGTTCTCCACCAGAGCAACTGTTTCTTTTCAAGTTCTATGCAAAATCTTTACCTATTTTTTTGAGAATTCTTAATCATACACTGCACATATCAGAGTTTGTTATTTTTTTTTAAAAGAGAATAAAACAAAACAAAACAGAGTAGAACAGAACAATGCAAGCAATACAGGACTTCAAAACAAGACAGCCAGAAATCAACAATGGGTACCATAGTGTCTCTTGTTTTCTTTGAAATAGTTGTTCATACCTTCACACACAATAAATTCAAACAAAGCAAAATAGTATAGAACCAATCAAAACAAAAGAATGAAAGCATTACAGGCTTTTGAACCAGACAATAGGAAATCAACAATGGCTACCATAATGTTTCAGAGTTTGTTATTAACCCAGGGTATAACCCCTTTCATCTGGTAGTTAGTACATTTTATCCTGGGTATTTCATAATAGAATAATTTTTGTAACAGCTTTGGATTCTCTAAATATCACTAAAAAGTTAGAGTGGAGAACATTTGGAATATTGTCCCTTCAGCCTCATTACTATAAAACTAAATGCAAAGCCTACAAAAATGGTAAGCATTGAATCAAGGCAAATACTAGCTCTGCAGACTGTCATAGCCTCCAAACCCTAAAATGAAAGAGCTTGATGGGATGTTTTACTGTTATAATTCCAGCACTCTAGCAGGCTGAGGCAGGAGGATCTAAATTCAAACCCAGATTGGGTGATTTAAAAATTAACAAGACCCTATAACAAAACAAACAACAACAATAGAAAGAGTCATTTTCGTACCTGGTTCTTCCTTTTCAAGGTAATCTACCTTTGCCTTTTGTGGAGTTAGTCTTTCATATTATTATTTTCACTTTTTTTAGTGAAATTAGCCTTCTGCATTATTATGCAGAATGTTTTAAATTACTTGTTTTTTTTCCTTTCTCAAATTCTACCTCTTTCTCCTTTTATATTGTGACTTCCAGGTCAATAGGACAGAGGACCATGGTCATTCTAATAATATATATATCCTACTAGCTACTCCCTTAGCTATACTTAAAGTTAAAAGCTGCACAAAGCTTTGACTTTAAAACATTTAATTTTAAAGCTCTAACATACTTCTAGTCTATTATAACAAAGAGCAGTATCTGCTCCTTCTATCTCCACTCCTTATTCCCATCCCATTAAGCATCTTCTTTCAGGCAGTTTATCTTGCATTTCCTTAATGCTGAAACTTATGCTTAGTCTGTAATTCATGGATTTTAAGTTTTATGATATTACTGACAGATGTTGTGATGACAACTGTACCTTTAGGAAGAAAGTCTTATTTTCCTAACTGCTGTGAGTGCTCCTGTGGACAGTCCTCAATTCTCCAGACATTGCATCTGCTAAAGAGAAATGCCTCTTTCCAGGAAGGCCTACATTTAATGAACTGTATATGCTGTAGTATAAGTGACCAGCCTTCCTGTCCCAACTTGAGATATAGAACTTTGAAGAACTGGCCATCTTCAGAGCTCCCTATAAGGTTGACTGAGGCCTTCTGTCATAGTCTATGTTACTATAAAAAAATGTCTGAGATGCAGTAATTTAGAAGAGAAAGAAGTTTTTTGGGGGAGGTCACAGATTATGAGAGTTAAATTTAATTGTCAACCTGATTGGTTTGGGAATTTCCTAGGGGATTAGTAAAGCACACCGGGTGTGTATGCATAAATCACAGAAGTGTGACATTCAGGTCAGCATCTGGTTCCTTGCCCCTTTCTCTCTGGCACTGTTCCTCTGCCTCCACGTCACCATGAACTAAGCAACTTTGTTCTGCCCTGTCCTTCTGCAGTGATGTTCCTACTTTGGAGCCAACAGACCATGGACTGAATCTCCTAAAACCTTGAGTCAAATTAAACCTCTTCTCCTGTAATTTATGGGTGTCAGGTATTGTTTCTTTACAAAGGAAAGCTGACCATACATGGAGGTTGGAAGGTGAAGCCTGAATGGCCACATCTGACAAGGGCCTCATGTAGCATCATGGCATAGCAGATGGCATCACATGGCATAAAAGAGGGGTAGGAGTAAGCAGCATGTGCAGAAGAGAACGAACACATAGCAAGCCATTCTTGTGGCAACTAATCTATTCTCTCAAGACCTTACTTATCCTGGTAAGATAGATATTAATTTCTTTCAAAGGTGGAGCTTTTATGATCTGGTTACCTTCCTGTAGGCTCCAACTCTTAAGACTCCACCATCTCACAACACTGATATACTGGAGACAAGTGTCCAGCAAATGAACCACTGGGGTCAAACTATGTCCAAACCTTACCACCTTCCTTGAGACTCCATTACAGTCCAGTTGCTTAATCCTGATTCTTTTCTTTTCCTTTCTAAGAGCATTACCTAATAAACTTCCATCATGCTAATCTTCATCAAAGTTGGTGGCCAGGGAATTCAACCTGGGACATTACCTAATGACTTCTTTCTATCGTGAAGGAGGATTTTTCTAACATGTACAGCACTTGTCCATCTCCTAGCCCTATCACAACTCATTGCCCTCATCTTACATTTCTTACATATAAATAGTCTCTCATTTTTAGATGACTCTACTCATAATATAATGACAACATAATCGTATCTAAAGCTGAGTTACATGGTTTACTCTGACTATATTGTTTCAGGTACTTTGTCTTTTTCCTGATGGAAATAGTTACCTAATATCATTTCCCTAGTGTATGTGCCAAATATCTCCTCAATCTAATTTTAAACTCTCCTGTGAAGACAACTATTAGCTCTCCCCTCAGTTTGTTCTTAGAGAATCCATCCTGCTTTAATTTGCTCTATGTCAGACGACTGCTGTTGTGTTACTTCTGTTCTCCATCATTCTGGGAATTCTTTTTACTTTTTCCCTGTGCTGTATCCCTTGTTTCATGGATTCTATATCTTATTATTTCTTGGTTTCATAGGGGCATATTTTCTAGTAGCTTTCTGAAAAAGGAAGCACGGGAGGTAAACTTTTACGGTCTTGCATTTCTGAAAATTTCTTATTTTGTTCTCATACTTGGCTGATAGTTTAGTTGGTATAGAATTTTAAATTAGAAAGCATTTCCTGAGAATTTGAAAGGCATTTTTCCATTGCCTTGTGGTTTCCAGGGAAGCTGGCAGAAGGATTTAGCCCTTTTTATGTGCCATTGTTTGTTTTTAATTTCTGAAAACTTCTAGCATCTTCACATTATCCCTGGTATTCTGATTTTTAAAAGAATGATAATGTGACATAATACTCTTTCTCCCCTGTGAAGTGGGAGTGGGCCCTTTCAGTCTAAACCTTACATTCTTTAGTTCTGGGAATTTTCTGTTACTATTTCTTTGATGATATCTTGTTTCTATCTCTCTGTCCTTTTTTGCAGATGTTATATCTTCTGGCTTAATAGGTTTTTTCTCTTCTTTTTTTTCTCTATTGCTTACTTCCAAGTGTTTGCTTTTATTTTTTTAATGTTCTTTTAAAAAATACCTTTTTTTTTCAATTTCAGATATCCAATATGTGACTAAGTATAATAATGAGAGTGTTCTTGCAAAATGTTTTTTCCTTGCTTTTCTTTTCTGTGTTTGTATGGCTTCTGTTTTTTTACATTAGAGACTTTTTCAAATGTTTTGGATGATCTTTTACTACCCAATTATTACTACAATTATTTTAAAAGTGGGCTGCTAACAAGATCAGGAGGGGCCTTATCTACTCAGACAGAGCCTGTCCACATGAGGAATCTACTATCAGGCCATTCTTTGGGGCTCAGAAGGGACAGTGTATATAGTTCTTTTGTCTAGGCTAGACACTTTTCCTGGAGAAGAAGCTTTCCTCTTTCTGCTTGGACATTAGATACCATAGCTGCTAGTACTTTGATGAAAGAGGGGTTGGAGAGTGCTGCATTCAATGTGAAAATTTTTATTAATTCTTCTTTTAATTCTTGGGTGTCTCATACTCTTCTTTGCACCGTATCAGGCACATCTGATGTACTTGAGCCCCTACATTTTGACTGCCTGGGAAAGTCAATGAATAAGCTAGGGAGTTACATTTGCCTTGTTATATAGGGTGGAGGAGATCAGAGTTCAAATTTCACTTACTTTAAATGACTTTTCAGTCTCTTCCATAACTCTCTTTGAAAGTACACATTGCTTCTAATTCCTTTGTTTCTCCAAAAATCTATAGTGGTAATTGGTTACATTTTTGGATACGAATGCTTAGACTTCAGCTTTCTTTTGATTACTCGGTCAGTTTATTTTTCTATTTCCAAGATTTCTTCTTGTGTATGCTAGCACATATTTTCCACACATGCACAAGCAAACGTGTGCATGTGTGTGTGCACATGTGTGCATGCGTAAGATATTTTTCCTTTTTGCAATCCTTGTAGTGGGGTTTAGGGGAGAAATGGATACGTTTTCCATTTTTCTTTTATGCTTAAATGACAGTCTCCCTTTTCTTCCACTTTAAATGACTTTCAAGAACAGTGTAATTGGGATTCTCATTCTTTCGGGTACAGGTACAAAGACTTTACGGAGAATATCATTTCCAATTAAAAGATACGCACAGAGGGAGTTAGTGTACAATGTGGTGATGTAAAATTCAGTGTTAGTTAATGTTGTCCAAAAAGACCTGGGGGTGAGGAAATACAGGACAGATTGGAGGAGAATGCGACATCTGACCTTCTCTAGGTGACTTGAAGAAGTGTACAAGACATAGAGATAAAGAAATAGTTTTAACCAGCCTGCAGGTCTCAAGAAACAATGCAGAGAAGTGTGCCAACAGAAGATTCTTTTCCTTTTCATTGGTTTCCCTCAAAGCACACCTTTATGATAGCAGACACAAAGGATATAGTTATAAAAGCAAATGTTACCTTAATCCCTATCTTATTCAATACACTCCAGGTTGAATTAGGATTTGTAACTTGCTTACTTAAAATGCTATGAGGTACTTAACGTATTTAACAGTACAAAATGGACAGTGAGCTGAATGTCTCCTTTTTACTCTTCCAGATTACTTTTCTACCCTGTTTCCCTCTGCCTTCTGCCCTAGGAGTCTGACAGGGATAGGATTTTGTGCCATCTGACTTTTTGTTGGATTTCACCAAAAGGCAATAGCAACAGAAGATCTAAGGAAAGGAGGAGACTGACCTTAGGGTAATTTTCCCCTTGATTGTCTCCTTGCACCTTCTCCTCTAACTTCCTTCTTCCCTCATCAGAGGTGACTGCTCTTCTCAATGTGACCAGCCTGCATCACTGTCACTGTGATCACTCCCTATTGCCTACTCTCATTTTCCCTTCTTATCATGCTACTAGGACCCCTCTTGTTCTATAATTTTGATGGAGAGTATAACTATAACCACATTTGAATAAATAATGTTGAAACTCGGAATAGATGTAAACAGCTTAAATTGTGCATGTTCAGGATTGATAAATCACAGGGTACAAAGGGAAAAGATAGCTTTGTTTCCTCGAGTTTTTTGTTGCCTTTGGGTACATAACTGGGTGGTTCAATTTATCAGTATATGATTTTAATGCATATGTTGTAATGCTTCTTCTTTTACAGCCTCATACTGAACAACTAAACTACATAGATATGCTTCTAGTTTGCTGGCATTGGCTGAGTACCAATTATTTTGCATTGTTTTATACTGATTGGTGCAACAGAACTCAAGGAAAGTAAGAAGCTTTTCTGTGTCTTGTTTCAATCCTGGGAATCCAAACCAGGGCCTCATATATGTCAGGAAAGTGTTCTACCACCAAGCTACATCCTTAGTTGAGGATGCACAGGATTTCAGTGAGGAAGTCCTTCTACCTATTTCTGTACACATCACATTCTTAGAGACTCAAAGGAGAAGCCAAATTCATTTTGGTGCTCATAAATTGTGTTGTACAGCTTGAAACTCTAACAAAATGAAAATTAAGCAATATCTTTGAATTAAACTTTAGGCAAAGGCTTGGTAGAAATGTAAGACTTTAGCACAAATTAACAGAATGATGAGGTCCCAAGCAGCTTAAATGAGATCAAGGGTAAATTTTTCTGGACTCACAAGCGATCTAACTCCATTTCCAAATTAGCCTGGTCCTTTAAAATGTTTTTGTTATTTTGTTTCTATCCAATATCATAGCTATTATTTAAAAGTACTACATTGATTTAAAAAACTTCCACAAAAATATTTGGTAATTATTAAACTTTAACTACAGATTATTTATGAGAAAGAAAGAAGTTATCATTAAAATTTCTGATTTTCAATCTGGAAATGGTGAGTTCGGGTACTGAGATAAAATTTTTTTAAGTGGAAAAAAGTAACACAGAATTTCATAACAAAATAGGAGAATAACAATAGTTAATATATTGAGTATTGTTATCTTTAAAGTAGTTAATCAGTATACAAGATATGGGCTTTAAAAAATTCTCCAAATGATATTAGCACAAATCTTTATTTTCAATGAACTAAGGAAAACTAGTAGTAAAACTAGCTTGCATTTTGTTCTTTCCTTTTCCCATCCTTCCTTTCCCCTTTCCCTCACCCTACTTCCTTTTTCCTTTTGAACAGTTTGTTCCCATTTCATGATGTTTACTGTGAATTTTGGGCCGTATTTACTCTTTCAGTTCCTCACGCCAGGGAAACAATATGATACTTACACATGTGGGCCTGATTTATTTCACTTATGAGTTTGGTCTCTAGTTGCATCCATTTATCTATGAAAGTCTCAAGCTTATTTTTTATGGCCAACTAGTATTCCATTGTATAAAAAGACCACATTTAAAAAAAATTTATCAAAAAAAGGTAAACAAAATTTCATAACAAGATGATAGGAGAATAGCAATACTTAATACATTGCATATTATTATCTTTAAAGTACTTACTCAGAGTGAAAGATATGGGTATAAAAAATTCTCCAATTGATATTAGTGCAAGCCTTCCTTTTCTATGAACTAAGAGACACTAATAGCATAACTAACATTTTTTCTCTTCTTTCCTTTCCCCATCCCCCATCTTAGTTTCTTTTTTCCTTTTAAACAATTTCTTCCCATTTCACAGTATCTATTGTATATTTATTTTATTTTATTTTATTTATTTTTTTGTGGCACCAGGGATTGAACTCATGACCTCGCACTTGCCAGGCAGGTGCTTGGGCTACTGAGCCAAATCCCTGGCCCTTGTCTTTTTGAGACAGGGTTTCACTATGCTGTTCAGGCTGGCCTTGCTTTCACTTTGCAGCCCAGGCTGGTCTCAAACTCACAATGATCCTCCTATCTCAGCCTCCCGAGTGCTGGGATTACAGGCATGAGCCACCACTCTCGGCTCATTCTATTGTATATTTTAGACCTTGTTTATTCTTTCAATTTTTCACACCTGGGAGACAATACAATGCATACACATGTGAGTCTATTTCACTAACGAGTATGGTCTCAAGTTGCACCTACTTACCTATAAAAGTCTCATGTTTATCCTTCTTTATGACTTTATGGAGTAGTACTCCACTGTATAAAAATACCACATTTTTTAAATCTATTCTTCAGTTGGTGGGCATTTGGTTGTTTCCAGGATTTAGCTATTACAAACTGTGCTGCTATAAACATGGGTGCACATATATTGCTATGGTATGGTGTTTTTAATTCTTCTGGGTAGATGATAAATTGTTTTTTATGGTGATATTTTAAAGAAATACTGACAGGACTATATCACATGTCTCATGTATTTCTTTTGCACAGCTTTTCTTGTTGATAGAATAGAAAACTATATTCATCCAATCAAATATAAAATATAAAACTCCATGGACTAAGGACACAGAAGCTGTCCAATGGAAGAATACATACAGCAAGGGTATTAAAGGTAGAAGTCAAGTCCTATAGTAACAGTTATACTGGGAATGTGTTAATGGATGGACATGTTAGTGCAAACGCATGATATCTGTACACTAGATGTTGTACTGCAGTGGGAATACAGGCTTAAATAAAACTGCAAAGGGAGGGAAAGATTCAACCTTGAAATACTGCATAAAAATGGTCATTTTGTACATTATTTAGAAAGCATTAGCTATGTCAAGGAAAAAATTGCTGTGGGTCTTACTGGTCAAAGTTGTGTGTTTACTAAAGTCTTAAACATTAGAGCTTAGCTACTTTATCCAAAAAGATCAAGAAAACCATGAGGGAGTAGCTGCTGTGAAGTTCAGAAGACCATGTGACAGGAGACTAAATTTCATTAGCAACATCCAGAGAGGAGTTAGTCAGCCGAAGGGAACAGCAGGGAAATCCTCACCACTTAACACAGAAAATGCTCCTAACAACTCCACCTCTGCATTTGCCACATCTGCTGCAAAATCATTCATCAGATTGAAAGCCATAGGTGTGAATACAGGGGCAGCACCGAGATTGTCTATGATTGTGAGATGGGTAAAACTCATAGCCAAACGGAAATACAGAAAACATGCTTTTCGGACTAAATTAACAAACACAAAGCATAGGAGTTCAGTCCGCATGGTCCTTATGGACCCAGAAGCTAGGAAAATAAGGACTCGAAAATACTTGTTGAATAGACGAATGGATGAAGTGGTAACCATGTTTGGCATAATCTGGAGAATAGGCGAAGAATCTGGAAAATATAGACCCTTACACAGGATAAAGTTAACTGTAAGCCTCTAGAAAAAGTCTCTAAACTCTAATTTACTGATAAATATTTATTATTTTCTGAAAATGCTCTGCACTCCTTTTCTTAGTTATTTTCCTCATCACTGGGAATGTAACACCCAACACCTGTAACTTAAAGGAGGTGAGGATTATTGTGGCTCATGTTTTAGAAGTTTCAGTCCTGGCGCAGCCTGTGATAGGATGGAAGAGCCCGGATGGAGGAAAGCTGCTCTTGTCAGGGCATCTGGGAAGCAGAGAGAGAAGGGAGGAGCCAGGGAGCCAGCTATACCCATCCAGCTCGTGGCCCCGGTGACCCACCTCCTAACGGTGCAAGGAGCTATTGCTCCTCCGTGGACTAATCCGCCAGTGACTGAGTTGCCTCCATGTTTCAGTCACCTTCCTTCCCGAAGCCCCACGTGAGGTTTGCTGGGGTGGAGGGGTGTGGATAGAAACCATAACAGTCTTTTTCAAGTTATTAAAATAATAAAATAATTTAGTATGCATTCATAATCTAAGCCATTTTGATTTCATAGATTTAAACTTTTTAACAGAAAAATTTGTATCAGCTCGTATTTGTGTTAATCATATTTTAAATTTCATCTTGGCTCTTTTATTCTTTCCAACATAATGTGTATATTGAGATGATTGTATGTTCTGTATCAAAATCTTACGGAAATATCAAACTTTACAAATGAACCTATCCTGCAAAGACAGTGGAAAAGTTCAGAGTCTTAAGAATTTTGGAATAACAGTAATTGTTTATGTTTTTTTCTTTTCCTAGTGGCCATCACATTACTGTATCAGTCAGTCAGTACATACTGAATGCCAAGTGGTCCCCAAATTACCTAGAGTATTACAGAGGACACACACACACTTACACAAGAAATCATGATTCCAGCCCTTAAGGCATTTAGAGTTTGACGTTCTTATATTATTATATGTTAAAAATAAAATAAAAAGCAATTAAATATTAAGCAGCTGGAGACTGGCTAAAAACCACAGCAGCATAAAGGGAAGACAGACTGCTGTGGGTCAAAACTAGTGTGAGGAGTTTGTACAGAGAAGGTATCCTGGCTGGAACTTGAAGGATGGGTAGGAGAGAGAAGAGGAGCTATCTCCAGGGATTAGGTCAGCAGAAACACAGACGCAGAAACTGGAAGAAAAATGATGCTGGCTATTCTCACACCAAGTTTTAGAAGCCAAAGTAAGATGTAAATCTCATAGCAAGGAGCAGATTGTAAGAATCTGCCTATTACTATTACTTGAGGAGAAATGCTGCCTTGGAAAGCTGACAGGTGGCATTATTGTTGGAAGATTAATTTGAATCTTGATGATTTTTGTGCCTGCAACAGGTGTGCAAAAGATACTTTGATCAAATAAGCTCATGGAGAATAGCTAAGCTGCTGGTGTTCTGTTAGAAAGTGCTGAGAGGTTTAGATCAAGTTTTAGGAGTTTAGGGAGTTCATTTCCTTATTTTTGCTACAATCTGGTTTGCATATGCTACTTCTAGTAAAATATAGGTTTTAATAGTGTAGGATCCAGAAAAATTTGAGGGCATAGTCCATTAATGTAGGTTTGAGAACGTTACCTTTCTGATTCCAATCTGTAAGAAACAAAAGAAAACATGGTCTGACTCAGTGATTGTGGAGATAAAATGAAAATATATGCAAAGCATGTAGTAAATCTCTTGGCACATAATTGGTTCTCAAATACCTTTCCCTGTTTCCTGTTTCTCTTTCTCTATTCAAATAATAGGTAACCACACCCATGAACGCCACACCATATAAGTTATTACATATACTTTTTGTTATTACATGACACTTTTTGGAGTAAAAGAAAATATTACTAAAAATTGTACTGAGGAATTTACTCAGTGGCCCTTACTGTGACACCTAGGAAAAGAGAAAGAAAAAGAATCCAAAACAATGTTTGAAAGAGCTGCAAATCTTTGAATAAAAGCTTGCCATCATACAAGGCAGTTTGTGAATTTCCTTGTATTTATTTGGAGTCAAAATCTCATTGCAGAATGGTTTATAGATACCACTAAAATAGCAATGAATACAGTATTAAGTGCAAATTACCACTTGTGTATTCATGATACAACTTTGCTATCATATTCTTTTTTCTTCAGTTCTACTGAAGAATTATTGACAATAACAATTGTATGCATAGAAATTACCATGCAATATATTGATGTCACACTAACAAAATTATTATTACATTCAAGCTCAATAGTATATTTATTATTTAATATATAGACACCTTTTGTGGTGTGTGTGTGTGTGTGTGTGTGTGTGTGTGTAGTAAGAATATTCTGGATCTATTTTACTAGCAAATTTCAGATGTGTAAAACATCTGACATAAGTGGCCTTGACATAAGTCACCTTGCTGTATATTAGATCTCCAGAAATTATTCATCCTCTGTAACTGAAAGTTTGTATCTTTTGACCAAAATAGCCCTATTTCTGCAATCTTCCAAACCCTGGCAACCACTTGTTTTCTGCTTCCACATATGTCTGAGATCACATAGTATTTATCTTTCTGTGTCTGGCCTATTTTATTTAATGTAAAGTCCTCCGTGTTCATCCATGTTGTCTCAAATGGCAAGATTTCCTTCTTTTTAACGTTGAATACTATTCCAGTTTGTGTTTGTGTGTATGTGTATGTGTGTGTGTGTGTGTGTGTGTGTGTAATATTTTCTTTATCCTTATTCACTCATTGATGAACACTTAGATTGATTCCATATTTGGCTAATGTGAATGAACGTGGAAGTGCAGATAGCTCTTTGATATACCAATTTTATTACCTTCAGATACATACCAAAAGTCAAATTGCTGGATTGCTGGATCATACAGTAGATCTAGGTGTTTTTTGTTCTGCTTTTGTTGTTGTTTTGTTTTGTTGTTTTGCTCCTGGAGCTGTTTTGTTTTGCTTTTGTCCTCCTCAAGGCCTTGTGTATAGTAGGCAAGCTATACTCCTGACAGTAAGTAGACCTATTTTTTTTGGTTTGTTTTTTAAGTAGACCTATTTTTAATATTTTCAGAAAATTCCATACTATTTTCCATAAGGCCAGAACCAACTTCATTCATAAACATGTGTACAAGGGTTCCCTTTTCTCCACATCCTAATGTTTATTATCTATTGTCTTTTTGATGTTAACCATGCT
>RJWT010017358.1:0-19380 GCA_004365215.1 Cuniculus paca | reverse complement strand
TGTTTTTGACGCAGATCAGCATTTCCACCGAATTACAGATGCTTCCTAGAGAGAATGACCGCTTCAGCTCTTCAGTTCATGTGTTTTTGCCTATTCCGTAGTGATTCCCATGAGTGGGAACAGTTTAAACTACAAAAACGGTTTACTGGTTTGCTGTCCTACATAGTCATTTTTGTGTTGGGGTCTTAGATTTAAAGTAATAAACTTCTAAATCGTTGTCTCCTTAAATATTTCTAGATGGAAAACCTATGTTACGCCAGGGAGACACAGGAGATTGGATTGGAACATTTTTGGGTCATAAAGGTGCTGTTTGGGGTGCAACATTGAATAAGGACGCCACCAAAGCAGCTACCGCAGCTGCAGATTTCACAGCGTAAGTGGGACGGCTTTGTTCTCTGTGGATTGTATCCTGAAATAATTCAAGTATTTAACCTCAGTTATTCACAGAATTCTGACTCAGTAGCTACCACATGCTGTTTGATCTCACTAAAATTCCATCCTGGTTCAATGTGCTGCTTTGTTTTCAGTGATTGTCAAAATTTTTTGAGGCTGCTGGATGTGCGGGCACACCCCTTTTAATCCGTTACTCTGAGGCTGAGGCAGAAGGCAAGTTGAAAGCAGCCTGGTCAATTTAGCGTGAACCTTTCTCAAAATATATAAGGCTGGGGATGTAGCTCTATGGTAGAGTGCTTGCCTTGCACTTCTGATACCCTTAGGTCCAATCCCCAGCACCCTCATAACAAAAAAATTCAGAGGCTTAAGTGACTTAATGTGTATGCCACTGCTTGCCACCCAGGAATCTGCTATATTACCAGCCATTCCACAAATGTTGGTAATTTCCTTTACCAATACTGCTCTGTATTTATTTGCTCATTAGTCGTATATGTTAATGACTCATTTTTATTAACTATTATTTTCTTATTTCTCAATTTTCATTGTCACTTTAAAACTGTCCAAAATTAACTAATATTTCCTAAATTTTAAAAGATTGAAACATAAGTTACTCTTGATGTTCATTATATCCATCTTTTTTTCTTTTTTCTTTTTTTGGCGGGGGAGTGTTGGGAATCAAACTCAGGACCTTGTGCTTGCCAGGCAAGTGCTGTAAATCTGAGCTATATCCCTGGTCCCCTTGTTTCATTTTTAATTCTGTCTGTAAAATATCTGCTAACTTCAGAGTGTCTGTCATGTGTCTGCCATTGTGTTAGTACAGAATCATTTTTTTTGTTTTTCAGGGTCTCACTCTGTCGTTTAGACTGGCCTTGAACTCACTATGTAGCCCAGGCTGACCTCAAACTCCGGGCAATTCTCCTTTCTCAGCCTCCTTAGTATTGGGATTACAGGCATGCGCCCCCATGCCCGGCCAGCACAGAGTCATTTTTACCTGGCCACCACTAAGTTCTTTCCCTTCTATTCATATTTCATGCTGCTGCCAGTTGTCTTCCTAAAAACAAATCTGATCATGTTACTTCTCTATGATCTTCTTGTCTTTCCATTGCCATTTTAGTAATCATGACCTGTGGGTGTACGTTAGCATCATCTGGAAACTTTTAAAATTTTGAAATTCAGGCTGGGGAACTAGCTCAGCAGTCTAAGCACCTGCCCGGCAAGCGCAAGGTCCTGAGTTCAATCACCGGTGCCACAAAAAAAAAAAATTTGAAATGCCTGTGTCTCAGATACTCTGATTTAGTTGGTCCAGAGATGGAGTCCCCTTGCCAGTGTTTTTCTTTCCCAAATTTTTTCTAAGTGATACTGTACTGTAGAGTGACTGACTTGTTTATTGGCCTCATCCTGGTTCATCAGCGTCATCTCGCACTGCACACTGTAGACGATAGTCCAGCGATACTAAACTTACTGATGCCAGTAGTGTTCGGGCTCTGATTTTTGTATATATTGTTAAACTGACTTGCAGCAACCCTTTTTCCCCTTCGGGGCACATATCAGATTTAGTATAATTTTAATGTTTCTCTAGTTCCTACCTGTGTTTGGAAACATTTCATTGTTGATACTAGTGAAGGAAGTGTCAACAGTTATTGTGCATACATATACTTTGTTAGACTTAATAGCCTGGAAAATAAAAGTGCTCTTTTTTTCTTGAGACACTGTCTCACTGTGTAGTTCAGGCTGCCCTCAAAACTCTGCAAAGATCTCTGGCCTCAGCCTCTTTGAGTGCTGGGATTACAGGTGTGGGCCACTACACCTGGGTATTAATATGTTTATAAACCAAATTACACCCTAAGGTGTAATTGTAAATATGTTGTCATGTTTGTTTGAACCAAGTTGAACACACCAAGTTTAGTGTGAAAAAAGTGAAAACTAACTCTGGTAGATACAACTCTGCTCCTGTTGAAACTCAGACCTGTATATATCACAGGGAATTTTATTATATGTAAATTTAAAAATAAATACAGAAGTTTTTCTGTAGAAGTAGTAGTAACACTAATATGGGATTAAATTGGAGATAGTGAAAGAAGATCAATAAGAAAAGTTACAAATGCTGACCTAAACCCTTGAAGTTTTTTTGTGTGCCTTCAAAGAATAAATTTCTGTTATGTATTACTATTGAAAGGCTTTATGTTCTGCACAGTTATGATATTACATAATTCTGATAAAATATGAGCTACTCAGTTTTATGTAAGTCCTTCCAGGTGAATATTCTCAGCCCAGAAGTTGTTGGAAATGTCAGCATGAGTGCTGGTGACAGTGTATCCTTGATTGTTAATTATGGGAGACAAAAGTGGGAAGGAAAAGTGATTCTCAGATATGGCAGACTTACCATAGAATGCTGGAATGTTAAGATTAAGATGTTCTTTCCTCTTTGCACATACAATACTGTTAAAACCTTCGGCACTTTTATGGTACTATTTTTTAGGTGTCGTTTAAACGTTAGTGTCCATGTTTTGTGTCCCTATTCTAGTCCCTAGTTTATATTTCCCAAATAAGTAACATGAAAAATTTTTCTAGCTGAGCATGGTGGTACACCCCTGTAATCTCTGCACTTAGAATGATGCAGGAAGATCACTAGGAGTTTGAGTTCAAGCCATCCTAGGTTACATAGTCTCAAAAAAAAAGAAAGAAAATGAAAGAACTGAAGGAAAAAAGTAAGGCAGGCAGGCAAGCAGAAGGACAAAGGGTGGATGAATTAGACCCTGAATGTGCTTTTGGAACATCTGATTGACGATTGCTATAAGTATAGCTCTTTTTTTTCACCCATTTCAGTTAAGAACATCATTGATAATCTTACTGATTTTATAATGAATGTTATAGTGAATGTGGAAAATCAATTAACATTAAACAACTGTAGACTTCAGATATTTGGTAAACAGATTTTTAAGATTTTATCATGATAATTCTCAGGCCAATGGTAATCGGCTAATAAAGAGATGTTTTAAGTTAAGTGTAATTAAGTTAGAAGTGTAGACTTGGCAGACTTTGGCATTGAAAAAGACAAGCTTTTGGATTGCAGTTCTGGATTGTTTATTTCAATTGTACTCTTATCTAGCCTTGGCAATGTTAATTACGTAAGCAGAAGGCGTTGGTGCCATGTTTTTGATGTTTTTTCTGATACTTTGCCAAAGCTTATTAGGAAGGATGCTTGTGTCTTGGTTAAGTTTGCGGGAACACTCTTCTATATTTGACCAAAAGGAATTGCTGCCCCTCAGAAATATAGGGCAGTAGATGGAAATCACTGGTCATACGAGAATTACTTTGAAATGAAGAGAAAAGTGTGAAGAAATGGAGCACTTTAAATACTTAGAATTCTTTTTTTTTTTTCCCCCCAGCACCGGGGATTGAACTCACAACCTTGTGCTTGCCAGGCAGGCACTTAGGCCACTGAGCTAGATCCCCGGCCCTGGTGTTTTTGAGACAGGGTCTCACTATGCCTTTCAGGCTGGCCTTGAGCTCACTTTGTAGCCCAGGCTGGTCTCAAACTCAAAAGGATCCGCCTGTCTCAGCCTCCCGAGTGCTGGGATTACAGGCGTAAGCCACCACGCCTGGCAATACTTAGAATTCTTGAAAATAGTTCAGATTTTATCTTGCTGCCAGTGAAGCGATTGTTTTTGTTAAGGTCACTTAGAAAAAGCATTGCTAACTAAACAAAATTACACATTTGAGGACACACAGGTGAGTGTTGTTTTTGTGATTTTTCTTAAACATTTCAAGTCTTTATGTTTGTAAGTGGTATTACGAGCATAAACACTGGAGGCAAATGACTTAGGTGTATTTAGTCTGTCAATTAATGTCTGTGTGACCTCGGGACTTCGTTATGTTTTTTCCCCTCAGTTAAGGTTTTAGGTGTGGTAATAGAGTGGAAAAGATAGATTTGGTAGGCCTAAGTTCATATACTAGATCTCCTATGTACTTCCAGTTTGACTGTGGGATGTTTTTTAAATTTTCTTCTGTAAACTGGAACTTAAGATCAGTGAGTGAAGTTGTTGGAGGGACTGGGAGCTTTCTCCACTGTGTGCTTGGATTCCAGAATGATGTCTTGTCACATAGTAGGTGCTCAGTACATGGTAGCTGAGACTTGCCCCTTTATTTCTTTAGTGTCCTCTGTGATGTGGATATGCGTATTCATGTGTGATTGTTCTTCCCCGTTAATGACTTACGTGGAACTTGCGGTGTTAGAACTTGATCCAGCTCAAGAGTAGCTCCCTCAGACTTCCCAGGTTAGTCCTAGTTGGTATAAATTATTTTTGGGACATCGCCTTTCCTGGTTCTTAAAACTCATTATGGCATGATCTTCTAAAGAGAAACTTTGTTCCAGTTTCTTACGGAGAAAGTATGTATTTAAGCAAGTCTGTGTGTCAGTTTTCTAAGCGTTCTGTTTTTTAGAATAATTTTGGTATTTGAGTCTATTGATGTATACATTATCCTTGAAGCACCATCCTCTTTATCTTATTCAGAAAGCTAATGCTAACCTTATCCTCTTCTGTGTATCTCTTTTCCTCCCATCAGAATCATCTGTGTAGACTTCCAGAGTAGATTACTGTCCTCTGCCCTGGAGAGAGCTTCAGTAGACGTGGAGTTGGACTCAGAAACTATAGATAATCAGTGCAATTTGTGCCACCAAATTTCAGTTGAGGCTCAGTCTCCAGTGTCATGGTGTTGAGGGGTGTTAGGACATTTAAGAGGTAGTTAGATCACGGAGGCACTGCTTTCCTGAATAAGTTAATGTTTTTCTCAAGAGACTAGATCAGTTCTCAGTGAGAGTGGACCGCTCAAACAAGCCTGGCACCTGGCTTGTGTTCCTTCATCATGTATCCACTTGCTCTTCTCTGCCATGGCACAGCACAGCACAAGGCCCTCACTTGAGGCATGTATATATGGGTGTGTGCTCTTGGGCTTCCAGAAACAAGGACCAAAACAAACCCTTTTATTTATTTATTTTTTTTTTTTGTGGCACCGGGGATTGAACTCATGACCTTGCGCTTGCTGGGCAGGCACTTAGACTGCTGAGCTAGATCCCCAGCCCTGGTGTTTTTTTTGAGACAGGGTCTCACTATGCCATTCAGGCAAGCCTTGAGCTCACTTTGTAGCCCAGGCTGGTCTTGAACTCACAACAATCTGCCTGTCTCAGCCTCCCAAGTGCTGAGATTACAGGCATGAGTCACCTCGGCTGGCCAAACCCTTTTTCTTTGTATATTACCCAGCATGGTAATCAGCTTCCCATGACTGTAACAAATAATTGAGATAATGAACTTCTAGAGAGATCCCTTTTTAGCTTTTGTCTTAGAGGTTTTAGTGGCCCTATCGCTTTGGGCTGTGGCGGCACCTCATAGCAGGAGCATATGGTGGCACAGTGAACTTAACTTCATGACCAGAAGGCAAAAGACATAAAGAGGAAGAGGCCAGGGTCCCAATCTCCTTCCAGGGCAGGCCCTCGGTGACCTAAAGACCCCTCAACCATTAGGCTTCGTCTCTTAGTGGACATCTCCTCCCAGTATTGTCAAGCTCTTCCCAGTATTATCAAGGCCTTTAATGTGTGGGCCTTTGGGGGACATTCCAGATCCCAATATAGCACGTGCCCTCAGATTTTTGTAGCAATGGAAAATGGACATTTGACAGCAGATCTTTTGTTTTCTATTGTACTGGGAATTGCACCCAGAGCCTTCTCAGTGAACTACATCCCCAGCCCTTTTTCAATGAGTCAGTCTCACTTAAGTTGTTGAATTGTCCAAGTTGGGCACAAACTTATGATCCTTTTTCCTCAGCAATAGATCTTTTTTTCTTTTTTCTTGTTTGGTGTATATGTGAGTATATGTGTGTGTGCGTGTACATGCACATACTGGGAGTTGAACCCACTGCTTTATGGTATGCTCTGTACCGTAACCCAAGCCACTGTTTTTTGTTAAAGCCAATAGAAAGATCGGACTTTTCTCTGGATAAGATTTTTTATAAACCAAAGACAGTATTAGTTCCTTGGTGACTTGGTGAACATATTACAGTAATTGGGCCTTTTTTTCCCCTGAAGTATTTTGTTTTGCTAAAACTTTTGAGTTAAGCAATCCCTTTAAATATATTATATATGTTTGACCCAGTCTTGGGTATTGAACACACAGTGTTGATTATTACATGCTATAAATTGGGATGGGAGTTACCAGTGGCTTTGGAAGATGACAAATACTTCCTGAGTTAAGCAGAAAATGAATGTTGTAGGATTCGCTGTTAATAATGCTTCATCATTCTGATTTGAGTACTGTAGCCAGGTAGTTATGTCAGTGTATTGCCAGACAGTTGAATAATATATTAGAAAATGGTTTTTATTCCAGATTCTTTTTAGAACTCTATGCCTTTTGAAGGATTCAGTGTGAAAAATGGAAATGTGTCACTTAGTATGAGTGACTAGATCATGATCTGTCAAAGCATGTCATGCCTCAGTAGTAGTAAAGATTTCTAAAGAGCAGGAAAAGCCTTGCTACACTGGCTGTCTGGTTAATACTACTCTGCTCATTCCAGTTCTCTTTCCTCTCCTGTGAATGCACACGGTCTAGAAAGATTTTAGGATGTTGCTGAAAGCTTATTTCAAAGAATATTGCCTAGATTCTCTTGAGACTTATGTGAATAACTGGGATAGAAATTTCAGGTCCAGTTGACATTTTCCTTACTTTTGATAATTGTGTCATCCTAATCCATGTGAACTCAACCATATCTATATAATTAAGAATAAATATATGTGTCATAGTCACTTTCCTGTCACAGGGGTAAAATAGCCAACACCCACAACTTAAAGGAGGTCAGGTTTATTTGGGTCAGTGTCCAGTAGGTTCATTCCAAAGTCAGATGACTCCAAGGCAGAAACAGCATTGGGGAAGGGCCTGGCGAGGACCGCTGCTCACCCTGTGACAGCCAAGAAGAAACAGAGAGAAGGGAGGAGTTAGGATCAAGAATACCCTTCCAGGTTATACCCCAAGTCTCCCCCACCCTGTAATTTGCCCCTTCCCCTTCTTACAGCGCTTTGGGTGAATCTGCTGAGCTCAGATGAATCCACCGATAAGTAGTGGGCAGTCATTATCCATTTCCGTTCCAAACATGAGACTTTTTTAAAACTGTAATATGTAAACAGAAATTAAAAAGCAAAAATAAGCTCAGTAATCTGTGTAAGCTGAGTTGTGTGGATGAACAGAAGCAGTGGTTACTACTGGAGGTGAAGATACAAGATGTAATGGAAGGAGAGCGCATTCGATGACTTCTGAGCGGAGTGGAACTTTGATAGTTGCGAATATAAAATAACAGATTTACGAGAACAATACATATGAGGACACAAAAGCCTGGAACAAAATGTGTGGCGTGTGTGAGGAATATTTTATAATCTGGTGTGACTAAATTCAGAAAAGTAATACAAAACTAGGTTGTGGGAAAGAAGGTTAAGGCCAGAGTTCAGTTGGAACGGGAGACTCAATAAAATAGGTTTCCTCAATAGAACAGGAAAAATGGACACTTGGGAATTTAGTATTACTCATGCTTGACATTATTTTTCTCAGAAGATATTTTTCAGCCACTCTTATGACACAAGTACAGTATATAATTTGCAAAGTCTTACCAGTTACATGGTCTGTCATATTTCTTAGTCATTTAATGCTTTTCTAGAATAGTCTTTCTTTTTCCCCTGGTATATTTCTACTTGCTGTTTAAGACTGCTAGCTCTGTGTCTTGGATTTTCTGAACTTTTTTTGATGTTCACAGTGTGTTTCTTTCAGTGCCCTTATAGCCATATGTAGTTGTTTTTAAATTACATTTATTAAATGTGCTGTTTAGTGCATATGTTTCTCCTCAGCTTAAGCCCTTTTTAAGATAGACTTCTAGTGGGATTATTTTTTTTCTCTCCTATTTATGTGCCCTAACACTGAGTGTAGAATGATACAATGTTTGGTTTCTTCCTGGGGTATGTATTGAATGAACAAAACATAGCCCTTTGCTTTTTCTCTGCTTTTATTCTCCTACCTTTGTGTCCGTGCCCATTTAGTTCCTAAAAATAAATGTCAGTTACATTAAAGTAGAACCCTGTATGGAGTTTGGTTTTTTTGTTGTTTGGTTTTTCTGTGCTATTGAGGCTTAAACCCAATAGTGTTTACTGAACTACACTCCCAGGCCCTTGTGAGGGTGATGGAGGCTACCGTTGAATTGTCGCTGGGATTATAGGCCTGGCTTCTATGGAACATTTTTCATAGTTCTTTACCATGTATGCAGAGTTTTCTGGTGTATTTTTCACTGACCTCTTACGATCTAAAATTAACTTATATTTAAGTTCCTTTTTTAGCCTGTTTTATTTGGGGAACCCTTTCAAATACAAGTATTGGCTCAACTATTATTCTCCGTACATACACACATATATAATGTATTTGTATAGACACAACTATCAGGATATACTTTGGGGTGGAGTGAGTTAGTGAAAACAAATTTAGCGATTCAGATCCTCAATTTAGCACTGCTTAATCAAAACTTACATCAAAATCTTTCATTCTTTGGTAAATTTTTGAATCATTTCTTATTGTTTTGGTTTTATTTTACATACTCACCTGAGTAGATCATAGGTTAAAATAGAAGCGTGATGTCTTGGCATTCTTTGAGGCTGAGACAGGAAGATCACAAGTTTGTGGCCAGCCTTGGCAATTTAGTGACTTAGTGGGAGTCTCAAAAAAATATATATAAAAATGTAGTGTTGGGAGCATAGCTCAGTACAGAAGCCCTGTGTTTAATCCCCACTACAGAAAAATAAGTGGAATGGGTCAATATATTTAAATTCTTTAGATCTTTTTCATGACCAAAGAAAGTTAGGACAATAAGGCTTTATAATGAGGGCTACTGGAAACAAAGGAGACTTATAGTTCAGTTTTATAAAAGTTCACATATCTAACTTATTTGGTAATCAGAACTACCATTATGTTTATCCTTTTAACATACTGTTATATAATATTTTTAATTTTTCACTTTCAGCAAAGTGTGGGATGCTGTCTCAGGAGATGAATTGATGACCTTGGCTCACAAACACATTGTCAAGACTGTGGATTTCACACAGGTATAAAACATTGGAATTGGGGCCACAGATGTAGTTCAGTGGTAGATTCTTGCCTCGAATGTGCAAGGACCTAGGGTCAGAATCCCCAGCAACACACAAAAAAAGGAAAATGAAACTTCAGATAAGCTACTGTTACTGCACAGTATAACAATGGTTTTATAGTCGACAGTTAGTATTTTTGTGGACTCCTTGGTGTGCATTGGTTTGTTTATTTGGTTGTATATTAAACTGTGCAAACTTGTTTTTTCTTAGTTAATTCTGTGAGGATTTTCAGTACCCTGAACTCTTTTTCTCAGTCTTCCACCAATTATGGCAAACATCTGAAAATCTCAAATAATATTCTCAACTATTCTCACACGGGAGAATAGAAATTTGGGATCACCAGTGAAGTGCTTTGTGGAAGGAAAGGGGAGAATCAAGGCAGAATGAGAATTGGTGTGGTAGGTGGTGTAGTGTAACATAGTTAAACTGGGATGCTTAAAGGGCTGGGCAGTCATGAGAAGGCAGCAGTTCCCACAGTGTCTTCTCAGAAGTAGTTGATTATCAACTGCTTCCCTGTGATGTTTGTAGCTATGTTTGGATATTATTAGGTAATGAAGTTTTGAAGAAAAATAACTATTGAAGTGACTATTATTAACATTTTCTTTGTTTCTAGGATAGCAATTACTTGTTAACTGGGGGACAAGATAAACTGCTACGCATCTACGACTTAAACAAACCTGAAGCAGGTAAATGTAATGTGTGTATTGGCTTGTGGTTTTAATTTAATTTTATTTATTTCATTTTGTTTCATTTTTTTGTCTTTTTGTAGTTTTAATTTTAAATAACTTCAGCCAATTAAAGGAATATTCAACTTTGGATAAGAAATAGCCACAATAAAGAAAATTAAAACATAATCATACAGTATTAATCACTGTTAATAATGATAGTTTTTTGTTTATATCCTTCTGTCTTTGTATTTTCCTGTGTAGGTAGCTATCTTAATATTGCTTATTTACTATGTTACTGTCATGTAGCCTTCTTAGAATTTAAGAATATATTATGGTAAGATTTTTTTTGTGACACTAAGTAGTGAAACTACCTTTTGGTATTTTGTAGAATGGTATCTGTAGAAGGTGAAGATGGTGAGGATTATGTGTGTACATGTTAAAGTATTTAGATTTTCTGTTTATTTATATTTTGAGACAGGTTCTTGCTATGTAGTTCAGGCTTGCTTTGAACTTGGGGTGAACCTCCTGCCTCAGCCTCCCAGATGCTGGGATTACAGGCATGAGCCACTACATCTTGCAAAATGTTTAGGTTTTTGAGCCGTGTAAATATATTAGCTGTTTAAAACAGTCTTTTAAAATCTGCAGTGATACTTTTTCTATAAACTTTTTAATGACTATGGTTCTCGTCTCTGTGGGTATGCATAAGCGAATTAATCAGTTTCTTAGTAAGGCCTGTTTGGGCTATTTTAAACATTTTTAATGTTAAAGCCAGTATTATGCTAAGACATTCTTACAGCTGCCAGTATTTTCATAGTGATTTCTTTAGGATAATAAGCATATAAAATATATATTTAGCTTGTTCCCATATTGCTCAATTTAAAAACTTAAATACTAAATATATTTTAAATTGTTTCATTTTAAGAACCTAAAGAAATCAGTGGTCACACTTCTGGTATTAAAAAGGCTCTGTGGTGCAGTGAGGATAAACAGATTCTTTCAGCTGATGATAAAACTGTTCGGTAAGTAATATTTTTTTTAATTTAGATTTGAAAAATGTTTTACCTTAGAATATTTTGAATATTCTTTATAACAATTTTGTACAAAAAACTGACGTTAAAGTTTAAATTGCACATAGCTCATGTTTATTTGGAGTTACCCATTTACTACTATATCAGCAGGGTAGAATTCAGGAAACTTAAAACTGATACTTTATGACAGGTATTCTTAACCTTCGTCTGTGGGTGGGTTGGCTAACAGCAGTTCAGGAAGCCCATAAAATTCTATAGGCAATGCTATGTGGTGACCCTTGATGTATTTCTCTGTGTAAAGATACATAGCAGCTACCAGATTGGCAAAAACATTGTTAACAACAACGATTTAGAAAGATGCTAAAACTAATTAGATTAGGATGTGTCTTGCTAACTTTGTTTTGCTAAGGTATTTGGAAAGTAATTTCAGATATTGAAGTTGGTTTCACTAAAAACCTACCAAAGATTTTGACATTTGATAGGAATCTAAAAATTTTCTATATTATTTGTAATTTTTGACTTGAAGTAAAAACTGTTTTACTACAATTGGAATTATTCTGTCATTGATGTGTCTGCAGATAGAATTTAATGAGTTCTAGCTGGGCATGGTGGTGCATGCCTGAAATCCCGACACTCAGGAGGCTAGGCAGGAGAATTGCCATGAGTTCAAGGCCATCCTGGGCTACATAGTGAGTTTAAGACTAGCCTGAACTACATAGTGAGACCCTGTCTTTAAAAAGAATCTACTGAGTTCTTAATCTTAAATGAATAAATATTACCTTATTTCCCTTTTTTGTAGCCTTTGGGATCATGCTACTATGACAGAAGTGAAATCTCTGAACTTTAATATGTCTGTTAGTAGCATGGAGTATATTCCTGAGGGAGAGATCCTGGTTATAACTTACGGACGATCTATTGCTTTTCATAGTGCAGTGAGGTAAGTCCAAGAATTTTATCTTTTTTTTTAAGTACATGTTTGCAGTATATAATGATTAGGTTAATTTTGGGGAATTGGTGCATGTACATAACACATTAAAAATTTTTTTCCTCTTTTTTTTTCTTAACAAAAGACTTACCTTTTTTAAAAATTGAAGGGCATGTGTGTTAGTTAGGTTTTTTGTTACTGTCACAGAATATCTGAGAAAAATCAATTCAAAGGAGAAAACATGTATTCTGGCTCATAGTTTCAGAGGCTTCAGTCCATGGTTTCTTGCCTCCATCACCGCTGGGTCTGTGGTGAGGCAGAACATCATGACAGGGAAAATACAGTAGAGCAGAGTGCCTCAGCTTGTGGCAAGACAGGAGGCAGAGAAAGTGCAAGGAATGCACCAGGGACAAGATAGACCCTTCCAGAGCAAACCTTCAAGTGACCTTCTTTCTCCAACTTGGCCCTATTGCCTGATGATTCTCCAACCACCCAGTAATGCCATGAAATTCTGAATCCATTAATGGACTCATGCATTGGTGAGATCAGAGTCCTCATGATCCAAGCCCCACTTCTGAATGTTGGTTGCACTGGAGACCACACCTTCAAAACACTGACCATAAAGAAGGTGAGTTGGATCTGTGCTGTTTAATATGGAAGGAAATGTTTAAGAACTTGGTATACTTCAATCAGAGGGGTTAATCCAATTCCAGATATTAAAGACACTTGTGAAATTCAGCAAGTTCTGAGTTCATTCCCCCCCCCCCCTTTCTTTTGAGACAGGGTCTCACTGTGCCATTCAGGCTGGCCTTGAGCTCAGTTTGTAACCCAGGCTGGTCTTGAACCTCCAACAGTCCTTCTGCCTCAGCCTCCTGAGTGCTGTGATTAACAGGCATGTGCCACCACATGAATTTGTATTTTTCTTGAAAAAAAAAAAACAGCTGGGCCTGATGGCGCATGCCTGTAATCCCAGAACTTGGGAGGCTGAAACAGGAGGATCGTTGCGAGTTCAAGACCAGCCTGGGCTACAAAGTGAGCTCAAGGCCAGCGTGAACAGCATAGCAAGACCCTGTCTCAAAAAGACAAGGGCCGGGGATTTAGCTTAGTGGCGTAAGCACCTATCTGGCAAGTGTGAGGTCGTAAATTCAATCCCCGGGGCCACAAAAAACCAGTTTGGATGTCGTAATTAATGTTCTTTGTAAAACCACAGTGATCTTTGCACTTCAAATTTTTTGAAAGATAGTGGCTTTTCTATTCCTAGGTATGGACATACCTAATGACTTTTAAACAATCTTAAGTTTTGTGACTTAGCAATATAATGAATGTTTCTAGAAAATTTGGAGAATAAATTTTAAAATGTGCCCACAATTTTACACCTGAATTCCAGAAAGTTAGTGGTAATTGCATTTCCTGCTAGTCTTTTTTCTTTTTCCTTGTTACCCATGTGTATGTTTGTGTAAAGTTTTTTTCTGTAATTACTAGGCCTATAATGAATACAATTTTGGTTTTTTGCTTCAAATAATCTAAGCCATTGAAACTTCTCTGAAAACACTTTTACTAGATGTATTGAATTGTGCATTGTACTAAGTATGTCTTAGTTCCTGACGTCAGCACTGCAGTGAGTGTCATGGCACATCTGTGTCCTCACAGTGAAGTCCCCTAAGTAGGGTTATGAGGTCAAAGAATAAAGAGTTTAAAGTTCTTATTTACACATGGTACTAAATTGATTTCCATCACTTCTGCCACATTACATTTTGACTGTAGCCCTAACCATTTATCCAAAATGGGAACTCACGGAGCCAGGGTTCTCTGAATGGAGGAAGGAAGAAAAAGGAATGGCATGGGTTTTGTTTTCATTTTGCAGTACTAGCTTGTACCCAGGCTAGCCAAGCACTCTAGCTGAGCTGCATCCTTGACCCCTTTTATTTTGAGATCGATTCTCAGTTCACTTGCCCAGACCGGCCAGCAGCCCTCTGTCCTCCTGCCTCAACCTCCTGATTAGCTGGGATTATGATAGACTTATGCCACTATGTCTGGATCTGGAACTCTTAAGATTGTAAAGAAGTTGGTGTATCCAGATAGTGAATTGATAACAGTAGGATGCTTTTGCCTAGAGCCTCCGAATCATGCAACTATGTAACTGCTCATTCAGAGCTAAGATGTAACTGTGCTGTAGACTGTTGCTCCAAGCCTTAATCCTGTTGTGATAGCAGAGGTTGACTGGCCTGTTGAATATTCAAGTGCTTTAGCTACGAATTGCCATTTAATGAGACTGGAAATCATGGCTAATTTTAATTTTTGTGCTCAGTAGTGTGTGTTGATGGAAACAGGAGGGAGGCATTTAGGAGCTGGAATGTTACAGTGTTTTGTAACATTTGAGACAGTCCA
The DNA here is from genome assembly GCA_004365215.1 of Cuniculus paca. Taxonomy (NCBI): domain Eukaryota; kingdom Metazoa; phylum Chordata; class Mammalia; order Rodentia; family Cuniculidae; genus Cuniculus; species Cuniculus paca. The sequence goes on along the minus strand of RJWT010017358.1, from coordinate 4,809 downwards.
TAGTTTTTCAAGGTTGAACTGGAAAAGGATAGCTGTTCAAACTATAATTTATTTTTCGGTAACACTGTTGTTACATGTTAATTTTTATTAAATAACTGTAGCTTAAAATTTAATTATCATTTTACTGCCTGGTAGTAAAAAGAGCTGTTTCTATGTTTCATGTTTTATGACTTTTTATTGTATAAACTTAAACCCTCAACAATTGATACAAATAATCCTTTATATTAATTACTTTAAAACATTTTTATTTACTGAGATAATGCATACTTGTAAAAAAATTTAAAAACACAGTGAAGTTTTTCTGAGATAAGAAATCCCACTGTAGTACCTATGCTGTTTTAATTAGCCAAGACACTGATTTCCAGGAATGGTTTTATTTTGTTTTGTTTTTGAGACAGTCTCGCTATATAGTTCAGACTGGCCTTGAATTCACTATGTGGCCCAGGCTGGCCTTAAGCTGGCAGTGACTCTCCTGCCTCAGCCTCCTTCTAAGTGCTGGGATTACAGGCGTGCACCACCATTCCCACCCTGACACGGATCTCGTTATGTTGTACAGGCTGGTCTCAGACCTTTGTTTCCCCTGCCATCCATAGTGCAGGAAGTACAAGCTTGGAGCACTGCATCTGGCCCCTTGTGAACTTTTTAAAACATTGCTGTGTTTGGCTAAATGAATATTGAATGTCTTTTGAGTTTCAGAATTTAGGAACAGTTTTAAAATGTAATTATTTTCTTGTTAGTACTTGTACTATGTTAACATTTGTACATACTTTGATTTTTCCTAGCTTGGACCCAATTAAATCCTTTGAAGCACCTGCAACCATCAATTCTGCATCTCTTCATCCTGAGAAGGAATTTCTTGTTGCAGGTGGTGAAGATTTTAAACTTTATAAGTATGATTATAATAGTGGAGAAGAATTAGGTGAGTTGTCAGAATCCTACACTAAGCACATGCTAGGAGATTGTAGTCTTAAGTTTTGCTATCATTTTTGTGATTCATTTGAGGAAAATTAATGTAGGATTAATTTAAAGCTCATACTAATTTTATCTGATAGATAGTTCAGACAGTATGTATGGGCCTCAGTACCTACTTCCCAAATGCACTTGCTTTTGGTTCAGAAAGTATGCTTTTTATAATTTTTTTTTTGTCTATAAGCTGCAACTTTTTGTGGGCATCTGTCTTGCTTTATTACCACTTTAAGAAGTAAATTTGCTGCAAGTGTACACAAAAAACAAGATTTTTTGCTTTGCTTTTGGGGAAGAACTGATGGAACTTGAGTTGCGTAACTGTATTTTAAAATGTTTGGTCACTTTTAATTCTTTTTGAAAATGATAGAACTAGAGCCAGGTGCATGCCCAGCACTTGGAAGGCCCTGGGCTGATTACCTACCAACCCCAAAAGATGAGAGTACCAACCTGAATTGTTTACCTAAGATCTGAGGCCACAGTTAGTGAATATTGTACTTTTGTTTTTGGCAGTGCTGGGGATTAACCCCAACCTACAAGCTTACTAGAGGAGTAGGTAAGGGCTGGTAAGTTCCAGCCCTTTTATTCTCATAACTTTTATTTTCTAGTTGGACAGAAATGGGATAATCAGAAATATTGGGCTAGTAAAGAGTTCTGAGGAGTAATAGAAAGGCATTAGAATATAGATGAGGCAGGTTTGTAAATATAGGTGTGACTTAAATTAGAAAAGACTCCAGTTCTGAGCATTTCCTTGTTAGATTCTGTAGATTAAAATACTTATGGACCACTACGGATCCTGTATCTGTGGTCTGTGTGGCAAAATGATGCGTAAACCCTACAAAGCTTGGGAGAAAATTAAGAAGCTGAGTGTGAAAGGCGCCATCTGGTGGCTCTCTGTAGTAATAAAAAGAATTAGTTCTATAGCAGAAAGGCAGTAAGTTTTGACTATGGTAATTGGGATTACACTCTGTGTGGTTTCTGTTGACCTCTGTTTTCCTGTCTCCTTGAGACATTAAACCTGATTTTCCATTTTGAAAGACAATCTGAAACTATGTTGCGTGCTAGGTTTGAAAAGGGGTACTCTTAGGGAGAAATGGTAGACATTGATGTGGCACCTGGTGATGGTGACTGACTAGGTACGGTTCTTTGTATTTGCATTTAGGCATTTTGCATTTCTCCAGTAATGTGGACAATATATTCTTTCATATACCAATGCTTAACCTAATAATTAAATATTAAATTTCCTAATAGCCCTTATCTTGTTTTTCAGAATCCTACAAAGGACACTTTGGTCCCATTCACTGCGTGAGATTCAGTCCTGATGGTGAACTCTACGCCAGTGGTTCTGAAGACGGGACTCTGAGACTGTGGCAGACAGTGGTAGGAAAAACCTATGGCCTTTGGAAATGTGTGCTTCCAGGTAAGAATTTATATTCTGAATTAGAAAATTTAAATGCACAGCTTTGTGTCATTTTTTTCATCAATTCTGTTTCAGATTGGAAATTATGTATTTTTGTCTTTTTGAGTTAGGGTTTTGCTGTGAAGTTCAGGCAGGCCTTGAACTCACTTTGTAGCCCAGGCTGGCCTCAAACTTGCAGCAATCCCCCTGCCTCAGCTTCCCGAGTGCTGGGAAAATTATATACTTATAATTAACTAGAAGCCATGATTATAAATTAGCTATTGTGTTCTTTTGTTTAGGTTTTTTTGTTGCATGTACTGTTCTTTTAAATTGGTAGTTCATTTGGTGAATGGAATGAACTTAAATTCACCATTTGCTAGAAGGCAATATAATGAATTCATAAGTAAATGTGTCCAATATCTGAATAATGTTATTTTAAGGTAGATATGTTTTTAATTTAAAAAGAAATACTGATTCCAGAGTAGTTGTATGAGCCTATAAATAGGTTTTGAAGATCAACTATTTTAGAATCACACATACTAAGAGTTATTTGCTTATAATGTGTTCATAAAATAGTGTCATCTTTACTTTTCTTGTCTATTAAATGAAATTACTTATGATATAACAATTCACAAAATCTGTCATGATTCTGTTTGTTTTCATAGAAGAAGACAGTGGTGAATTGGCAAAGCCAAAGATTAATTTTCCAGAGACAACAGAAGAGGAACTAGGTAAATACAAATAATTGACTTTTCTAAGAATCCTGGGGGCCTTAAAATTCAAGTGGTATGTGAGTTTTCCTCATTGACAAAGAAATGTATTCAGTGTGAATATATTTAATGAGAAGTTTAATATTTACATGTACTTATTTATAAGCTAAATACTTAATACTGTGTAGTGGTAGGCACTGAGATAGTGTGGAGATGATATAGTTTACTCTCATAGAACTTGTCAGACTTAGATGCTGTTTAAGCAAATTACTAAAACAAGTTATTACAACTGTAAGGGGAATCAAAATGGTTCCTGGAAAAGTGACATTGAAGCTGAGACCTGAGGATGTGCAAGAATGATAGGGATGTTAGTAGGGATGTTAGGAGGTGTGGTGTTGGTAGGGACAGGATGGAAAAATTCGTAACAGGAAAAGAACAGAAATACTGAGGCTCAGGAGTAGAAAGGAACATAGCACATGAAGACCTGGAACAACTTTACTCTGCCTCCCCGTCAGAGAACAAGGTAAGTTGGGCGTGGTGGCGCACGTAAGCCTCCCAGCACATGGGAGGCTGAGACGGGATTGCTGCAGGTTTGACACCTGGACTACATAGTGAGACTCTGTCTCAAAAATCAGATCAAGGCTGGGGATGTGACTCAGTGGTGGAGTTCTTGCCTTGCACGCACAAGGCCAAGGGTTCGATCCCCAGCACCATTAAAAACAAAGACAACAGAAAAAAACACTATCAGTCAAGCAAACAAGGGCAAAATGTGAAATGTACCTGGAGAAGCTAGACCAGAAAAAGCTTCATTTATTGTATTACAACTTGGAGAGTTTTACACTGAAGCAGTAAGAACCCTTTAAATCTTAAGCAGAGGACTAACACTAAATTTAGACTTAAATTTTTGAAGATTACCTTGGCTGTGGTATGGGGAGAAAATGAACAGGGGACAGAGTGACATAGACCAGTTAGCAGACATTAATAATCTAGATGATTGGGCACCTAGTTTTGAAGAAGGGAGTGATAGTAAGAACGGAACAGGGGAGATGGAATTGTCACTAGTGGTAGAACTGGTAAGAGTTTGTGATTTTTTTTTTTTTTTAATGGCGAGATAAGGGTGTGATTGAAGAAAATGTCAGATTTGTGACTTGAGAAAGTTTGTATGGTGGTTTAGGGGGCAGTTGTTACGATGTGGTTTACCGTAATTCTAGTTTTCCTCTTTTTTTGATAAGTACGTTTTTGCAAAAAGAGTTGATGTTTTTATTCGAATATCATTAAGTATTAGGATTTGAACCACTATAAACGAGAGCACCCAATCTTTCAAAGACATGACTTTAATACAGCATTTACTGTATAGTTGAAGTTGGGGGAAATTTAACCTGAAAGAGAAAATGTTTGGTTAGGTTATGGTGTAAAAGCATTGTGCAAAACATAGAGCTCTTTCCTCATTGCTTTTTCAGTAGCAAGTGCAGCTGCTAGTTCTCCCCCAGCCACACCTGAGTATGCTTAAAAAGTCATTTTTATTCCTTCATTAAATGGAAATGTAGATTTGCTTCTTTCCCTTGTTAAATTGACTAATTCACTTTTGTTTCCAATGGTAGAAGAAATTGCTTCAGAAAATTCAGATTCCATCTATTCTTCAACTCCTGAAGTTAAAGCCTGAGCATCAGGCATGTGCCACAGACAGTGCATCACGTATGGACTAAAGGAGCAAGCAGAGAACAGCATCCGCCTTCA
>RJWT010017357.1:0-19393 GCA_004365215.1 Cuniculus paca | reverse complement strand
AGACAGACAGACAGACAGACAAGAGCGCCATTTCAAAAGAGAAATGGACAGAACTGGACTCAGAAATAAAACTCTTACACAAAATCAAAGTGCTCTTCTTACCCAACTTCATACTTGAATTGAATTCATCAATAATTTCATCTAAAAACAGTGGGAGGAATTATTGTGGGAGAACCACGATCCTATAAACAGGCTAGCCAAGCCTGAGGAGCTGGAGGGGAATCAGGGGATGCCTGAGGGTGCTGACAAAGATGGTGCCAGCAGCAATCGCATCTCCCTCTGAAGAGCAGCCTTGTACCCTGCCAGGCACCGGCACAGTCCTGGGCTCTGGCATGCTCCCCAAGACAAGTCCTGGAAAGAGGCAAAGACACCTCTCTCTTTTGTGCTAAGTTGGGAACCTGCAGAAAGAGCCAAAACCAGCAAGTGACAGGTCTACAGAGCTTGGGTCATGGAGGGTCGAGGAATCTCCATAGACCACTACCCACAAAGAATGCCAGGGACATTTCCTCAGGAGGGACAGGTGAATCTGTGGGAGATGGAGGAGAGGTCCAGGGGTAAGGAACCCATTTCTTCCTTTATTGCACCAGGCCTGAGTGCTAGCACAGTTCTGAGCACTTCATGTACTTTAAACCCCTGGCGGCCAAGTCAGTGAACAGCAAGGCCTGAGTAATGCAGCCAAAGGCAGAGTTGGTGGACCTCATGCCAGGCCACGGGGCCAGATGGGGCCAGATGCTGCTCTTCTGACCACTGAGCTGTACCACCTCGATCGAGGTGTCAGTGTTAGTGACTCACACCTGCTGGACCTGGCTGAGGGACGGGTGCAGAACCTAACAGCCTATGGCTTAACGCCACATTTCCTTGACTTCTAGATGCTTCCCACTTTCAGAAGTAAGGTCACCACCACTTTTCCTCCTCTGCTCTCTCTTCCTCCCTCCCTCTCCCATTATTGGGTTACTGCAGGAGGATCCTGTATTAAGGCAAACACTACTTTGACATAACCTAATAACCACCCATCTCCCAGCATTCAGCAAGAATGAATGCTACAGGGCACACATGCAAACCTGATTCTCAGTCCAGGAGTGATTTCTGTGGAGGTGTAATTCCATTGTCTACCTTACCAGGCACATCCTCTATCCACAAGGCATGAAGCTTCCATCTGTCATGATACTAAGGAATGAAAGGTCTTGCCTCCTACCCAGGATTCAGGGGCATCTGAGACCCATCTGGTGACAGAAAGTCAAAGCTAATCCGATCTTTCAGTTTAGACATACACAGTGCCAAGCATGCACACAGCTGCACGCACAAGGCACCTTTACACCAGGGGCATACGAGTGCTTACATCCCATTCTGCCAGTTACTTACGTATTAGCCCAAAATTACTCTGGATGTGGTAGTCTATGATCATTATAAACAACATTCATTATAATACTGACTGTCCAGACTTGACCACTAATGGTTCGTTTCCTAAACAGCTACAGATCCACACAGGAACCTTTTTTGTTGAGCAAACTATGAAATGGGGGTCGGTAACTGTATGATGGGCAGCTGAAAGGTAAAACCTGCCACTGGCCGTTTATCACCTAGTAGGAGCAGATGCTGTGACCTCAGGGCAAGAAGCCATTCAGCCCATAGTGAGGAAATGAAAGCCAGGCTTCTGTGATGTTCTCTGCTGATGACTTAGGAGAGGCTTGGCAAACTGTGGCTCACAGGCCAAATCTGGTCTGCCATCTGTTTATATATAAGGTCCACAAAGGAAGAATGGTTCTAATTTTTTAAGTGATTGAAAAATAATCAAAAGCTGATATAGAATTCACATTTCGGTGTCCATAATAGATTCCTGTGGGAACACAGCCATGGAGAGAATGGTGAATTATCCAGTGTTTTTGAGACAGGGTCTCTCTGTGTAGTCCCAGTTAGACCTTAACTCCCTATGGACCCTAGGCTAGCCTTGCACTTGTGATCCTCCTGCCTGTCTCTCCAGGGCTGGGATTACAGGCGTGCGTCACCACACCCAGCTCTAGCCGGAGTGTTCACCAGAGTTCAGACTGCCCTTCCTTCTGGCCTCAACCGGAAGAGGACAGACAAAGAGCCAGAAAAGGACAGGAAGCCCACCCTAAGTTACCAGGCCATGACCCTTGTGTGGGGTTTCTTACTGCAAAGGACGTAAACGACAGTCTCAGTTGGGGGAAAGATTGGGTGGAAAAATATAGGAAATAAGCACAGTATTTCTTTTTGCCAACTTTTTTTTGGGGGGGGGTTGGTCTTTGTTTTAATAAAAAATTATCTTTGCTCTTTTTTTCCCAAGTTTCTCTGACACATCTGGGTAATTGTTGGGTCTCTAGAGCTACAGTTGTCAGATTTACTAAATGTAAATACAATAGTCAAGTGTGGTAGCCTGTAATCTCAGCACTCTGGGAGGCTGAGGCAGGAGAATCCCAAACTGGAACCTAGACTGGGCAACTCAGCAAGATCCTGTCTCAAAATTTTAAAAAGGGCCAGGGATGCAGCTCACTGCAAAGGCCCTGGATTCAATTCCCGGAATTGGAAAAAAAAAAAAAAGGAAAAGGAAAACAGGATGCTCCCGTAAGTTGAGTGTCATGTAAAATAACTTTTTTTAGTAAAAATTAGTCCCAAACATTACTTCTTTGAAATTCAAATCATGGGAATACAGAAGAGTATTTATTATTTAGCTGATATTTAAATTTAACTAGGCTTTCTGCATTTTAGCTGGCACCCCTACCTAGAACCCAAATCACTCAGAAGGTGACTGAACCCGGCCTGTTGAGGCAAATCCCCTACAGGACGGGTCTCCACGCCTGTGGTCCTGCCTCGGCAGCCTCTCAACAACACATGCAGCTCTCTGAGCTCTGCTGCTTAAGGCCAGCCTTCCAGGGCTTCCAGAAACAAGCTTGTCTATGAGCACAGCACCTGTGCCTGGCACCCAGCTGAAGGCAGCACAAACAGCCCTTGATCAAGAAAACTACGCCATCTCCCCTGCCCCTGCAGAGACTCGCCCATCCCTCCTCCCTGGTCCCCAGTCTGTTGTCTGGTCCCGCAAGGGACTCCCCTACACTATCCAATGAAGCAATGACCCCTGTATGTGGAACTGAAGGAGTCTGGGGGAGAGGTACTGAAACCACACTGCTACAGTGCTAACCAGAAGCCAGAGGCGGCCCCCACCCCACTGGCAGCTCCGAAAGGGCAAGACTTTGGTCTGCTTTAACCACAGCGATAATCCTAGTGTCTGCAACTGCGCTTGGAACTACTAACGCCTGCCTAACAGACCACCGTGGGATAGTTAGGGGTTGAACTGTGCCCTCCTTCCCCAAAACTACACTGGAATTCTAACTACCAATACCTTAAGAGACAGGCTCTTTAAAGAGGTGATTACATTAAAAAAAAAAATGAGGCCATCAGATGGATCCATGACTGATGTCTGTATAAGAGATCTGAACACATGAAGAGACACCTGCTGCACCCACAGAGCAAGGCCATGGGAGGACTCTGCAAGACAGAGAGAGATCCCAGAGAAACCCTGATCTTGGACTGCACTGTCTCCAGGAGTCTGAGAAGATGCTGTTTTGTCATGGCAGCCCTGGGAGACCCTGTGGGAAAGAAACAAATGAGAGAATAAGCCCACGCCTGGATGTTCAGTTACATCTCCTGACCTATGCTCACCTGGCTGATCACTCCCCCTCGGAGTCACCGGCCCCCAACTAAAGAATCCTCTGACCAGACAGAAGGCCAGCTTTTCCAATTCAGCTTGGTCCAAGCTCTTTGTGTGTGAGCATGTGTTACTGCAGACTGAACCCAGGGCCTCTGCACTGACCTCCATTCCCTTCTCTTTCATTTTATATTCAAACAGGGTCTAAGTGGCTGAGCTCAGCCGTGCCAAACTGTCCTGCTTCAGCCTCTCAGTGTTGGGACTGCCATGCATGCTAGGTCCCAAGTTTAACGTTGCTTGCTCTGTCAGTTCAAGTGCCGTTTAAGACTCACTCTTCCCACTGGATCTTTCCACAGTGTTCTCTTCAGTTGTTGTCTATTCAAAACTGCCCCATTACACTTGCATATCAATACCAATCATAATTGGACTTATTCTCACATGAATAAAAACCCATTCTCACTCTTTTTCCTAGTACCCCTTGATGAATGGTTTATTTCCAAAGAGCAGAAAGAATGATGATAATGGTAAAAATACTATCAGGAGTGATGGTGCGGTTGTGGTGCCAGTAAATAATGCTTTGTATTGAATCTGAGTCAGTCAATATGCCAAGTCCTCTACATAGATTCATCTTCAAAGCAACCCTTCCTTTTTGTCCTATACTGGGAATTGAACCCAGGGACATGCTCCATGGAGCTACATCTTCAGCCCATTTTTTTTTGGAAACAGGGTCTAGCTAAATTGCTCTGGTGAAATTCAAACATGCAATCCTCCTGCCTCAGCTTCCCTCAATGCTGGGATTATAGGCAGGCACCTAACCTTCTAGATAAACATTACTTTTCCAATTTTGCAGTCCAAAGGGTGCCCACCGACTGTAGGTAACTTGCTCAGGGCCACTTAGCCAAGCCCCCAGACACAAACTTGACTGTGTAGAAGCAGCTAAGAGGTGACTGGAGCTCACGGCAAGCAGCCTGTCTGGCAGGCAAGTTTCCAGAGGCAAAACGGCAGAGTGAAGGAAGAAACCTCGAAGTCCCTGTCACTTTACTTTTATATCCTGAGAATGAAGAACAGACATGGAGAATGCCCCTCAAAAAATGCAAACTATCCAAGTGGACAAATTATCCAATGGGCACTGCAACTTAGCCTGGTGCCCAGCAGTGAACTGAGCAACTTTCAAGGAGGAGTGGAGAAGGGAAGCAGAGAAGACAGGAAGGTTTGGCACATCTGACCCTGGGCGGTAACCGATGAGATTTGGAACTCTGATAAGGTCCAGCCAGGAGTCAGGGACAATGACTTTCCACGCTTGTTTCACTGTTATTGCTGTTAATCTGTAACCCTCCCATCCTTGCTACTTTACCTTTGTTACTCTGTTACCTTTGCTTCTCTATCAATTTCCTCTTGGTGACTCTCAGGAAAACGCTCAAAGCATAGAAGGCCTGTTTGCTAGGCTTTAAGGGACAAGCAACACAGGCGACAGGAAACTGCACCTCAATGCACCCTAGATGTGGTGGAAGGGACACGAAAGGGCTGAAGTTGATGCCAGCAGGAGACACCCACAGAAAGTGTCCGCAGTTCCTGGGCATGTTCATGGTGTGAGACACCCCAGTCAACACGGGGAAGGTGAGCACAGAGAGGCCCAGGATTCGGTCTCAGGAGGACACGTGAAGGTGACATCAAACCCCGGATTCAAGTGAGTACATATAAACTGGCTACCTCGATCTCTTCCAACTCCTGCTCTGGTTAGGATTTCTGTTGCTTACTTGACCTATGGTTACACTTATTTCTTCATTGTGCCCTCTCTTCGATGGCCTGGCCACCTTTTCCTGAGCTACAGCAGTGGCTCCCGCAGGACTCATCCTGGCTCTAGTGTCTTTTCCTTTCAGGAACCTTTCCAAGTCACCCAGTAATCACATCTTTTATCCGTTTCAAGTCCAGTGAGCCAAACAGTCACCAAAAGATAAGATGTAGACTCCTAAAGATGGCCACTTGCAGCAGAGCCTGAAAACCATTCCCGCCTTGTAGTCCATGCAGAATGGTTACGGTTTCCCAAATAAAACCATTTCCCACCTCTATGTCTCCACATCAGGTACATAAACCTCTGCCTGGAAGTTCATCTCCATCTCTTCCAAACCCTTCCTAGACACGAGTACCCACCGTTCCTCCTCCACCCACAACCACCCCTAAGTTAGGTAACATGTCCCCGCCACTGTCATTGTCTTTCTTCTCCATCTCACACTGACCAGGCTCTTCCTGGGGTGTTACTACGCTTACTGCATGGACGCTCCAGAAGAACAGCACTCTGCTGCTTGCTCACCACTGTCCCCAGTGCCTGCAACAGTACCTGGTCAGGTGAGGGGCTCCCTCTCTGTTGCATAAATGAATCATGAGCATCACTCCAATCTCACCGGACGTGCTATATGAACACCAAGTCTGACCATCATTAATCAGTATAAATCCACTGCCAATGCCACTATGAACTTTGAACAAGTCCCCTGTCTTACTCGTCCTCAGACCAAAACACCTGGTACGTAGTGGATGCCCAATGTATCTGACACACTATTTTCATGAAGGACACACATACGACTTTTTAAACAACTGTTAAAACTTTATTATTTCTTTGCTCATTACTATTTAGGAAGGGAGAAGGACAGATAGGCTACAACTGAACTTTTAAAAGATCAAAGAGTTCCCTCTTATGGAAATCAGCCTAAGAACTAGAGAACCTTAAAAGGGAGCCCAGGCTGATTGGCTTCTGAAAAATTAAATAACAAAACTGTCCTGGGCCAGGGATGTAGCTCAGTGGCACAAGCACCTGCCTGGCAAGCGCAAGGTACTGAGTTTGATTCCCAGTACCAACAACAACAACAAAAAAACACTGTCCTGCTTTTTCATTTATGAACAATTCAAACAACCAGAAATGTAGGAAGTAGAAAGTGAGTCCTCAGCTGGGTGTGGTGGTACGCGCCTATAATCCCAGCACTCAGGAGGCTGAGGCAGGAGGACTGTTGCAAGTCTGACACCAGCTTGGGCTACAAAGTGAGCTCAAGGTCAGCCTGAACTGCATAGTAAGACGCTGTCTCAAAAAGACAAAAAAAAAAAAAGAAAGAAAGAAAGAAAATGAGTCCTCACATAATCATAAATCCTAAATAAACACTAATAGCATTTTATGTACATTCTCTCAAAATTAATGTATATAAAACATACATGTACTCACTTTAGACACACATTAAAAACAGGATCACACTAGAAGCAGTGACCTATAACTTTCTTAAATTCTTCGTCTTCATTCCGTAACAACATATACACCATAGCTTCATCTTTTCAACATTTTAATATTTAGCTATTCCTTTATTAATAAAATTACCCTCTATTAATAAAATCCCCTGAACAGCATGGTGAGGAATATCTCTGCACATACTCACACACTCCCTTAGGATAAAGTCTGTGGAGTGGAACCATCAGGTCACAGACTAGGTCCATTTGACAATTTAATCCTATTGTCAAAATGCCCTCTAGAAAAGCTAGATTCAGACTGCTGTCAATAGCACATGAAATGTCTCCCACCCCTTCCCCAATCAAAACTGTTTTAATCAATGTAGTTAACTCCTTCAGCAGGAGAGACTCAGCACAAAACTGCCTTTGGCACCAGTCCATCCATGTTCACCTCACTGATTCTGTCTCCTGAGGACTGACAGGCATTATGCTCTTGCCTCAGGTTTAAGATCCTTACAAGGGTAAGATGTGGACTGCACTGGAGGTACACACTGCCCAGACCCTGTGGGACGAGGCCTCTTCCATAGAGGCCCTTAGCTTAAGGTTCTGTCCACGAGGCACAGTGAGTGAGGTCCCAAGGGTTTCTGCAAAAACACCTATGAGAGGACAGCTGCCAGAGCTCAGATTTATATCCTCACTCATCATTTCCTATCCTGTAAGACTTTGGAACTGCTAGGGCAGAGCTGGGGCCAAGAGCACAGATTTTAACTATAGAAAAGAAAGTTCTCTGAAATTTAAAAAAAAAAAAAAATCACTGCTATCAATCAGTGTGTTGTGATACTTCACGCTGCTGGTATCTTACAAAAAAACAATCTTTCAATTACAAACACCAACCAATACTTGGATCTTAAAACTTTTAATTTTCTAAATACTTCCAAAATTGTCTGTCTTTTTAAACACAGTTCACTAGACACATATATGATGCTTTTTAAACATCACAATCAGTGTGGACACTCAACATCCCCCTGGGGTTAGATGACAGCACTGAACTGACCCAAGACAAGCATCATTAGGGCTGCAGAACCTAACTTAGTCTTTGAAACATTTGTGTTCATCTCCTTCTACTTTCTCAGTTATTGCCTTCTCTTTCTCTAGCAAACACCTCCTCCTCCCTACTTCCCTGTCATTCATGGTGTGAGAAGCAGAAATTAAGCAAGTGCGAACTGCAAAGACATTGAGAGTAAACAGGTAGATCAGGCAGATCTTGGGAGAATTACCTAGAAGTAACATGGCTAAGTTTTAGATAGTGGTTAAGAGTACAGCAGTTAAGTTCTGGTACACAGACTTTGTGAAAACAAATTCAAGTGCCATCACTAAATCTAAATACATGGCTTTTAATGGCGATAGTCCACTGGGCGGAGAGATTTTGTTTCTGAGGCACAAAACAGTCAGCTGGATGGTTGCCAAAGCAAAAAGCCTAGGTGGAGTGGAAGGGTGATCCCAGGTCTCAGGTCCAGTTTTTAAAAGAACACATCAACCACATTCCTCCACGGAAAGGGAGCTAAATACACAGCCACACAGGTACAGCAGCACACGCAAACAGGTCTTCTGCAAGCACGGTCTCCTGAAAAACAAGTGCCACAGCGGCTGGCGCTTTCCCTCACTTAAGCTTTCAGCAAAACCTCCATCTGTGAGGAAGGAGGGAGATTACAAATCAGAATTCTCCCTCTAGGCACAGCACCTTCTACACAGGTGTAACACAGCATGCTAAAAAGAGTGCTGGAGTCAAGGTCAAGGAAGGACCACAGGCCAGCCCTTTCTCGGCTGGATTTTCCATCAGTGTAAAATGAGGACAACACCTGCTCATCTCTGGGAATACAGGACTGTTATGGAGAGGGAGAGGGATACTACTGCTATTCCTTCCACCTTGTGACCCTCCCTCCTACTCAAACCTGAAATGCTCGTGAGCCCCAGCAAGGCACATACAGGAATCAGGGGGTCTACATCTAGTCCAGCCACAGCAGAGGACCTGGAGAGTCCGATAAGGAGCCAGGAAAGAGAGGCGCTCAGTGACAAATTTCCAATCCAACTACAGAGGCTGGAGCTCCACTGTCAGCTGGAAATATTAAAGGCAATGGTTTTTAAACAATTTTAGCAGCAGAATCACTCTCCATCAGAGGAAACTATACATAAGATCCCAGTACACAAACATATGGTATTGACTTATAAACACAATGAGACTGTTCTCATGAATAGTTTCAATCACAAAGAAGGTTCTAAAATAATTCCACATAATACTACACAGAAAGTCCAGACTGACACATGCAATAAATAGTTGCAAATGGTATCTATTAACCCTTCCTGTGTAAGCTTAGGACTTCATTTAATTAAACTAACCCAAAAGCCTTTCTAAGGCAGGGCAGCTGAACACTTTAATTTTAAAGTTGTGTAATATTTCTTGTTAGGAAATGTTCAACTGAAAAACAATTGAAAAGTGGTTTCCTCAGCCAATTAAAGCTCTTTATTTTTGTAGGAAAATACTGTTAAAAATATATCCTATAATTCAAAGGCCAATGAGGTCAGCTCTGAATAGCCCCAGATAGTATGAGGATCTGACAGTCATGCAAAGTTTCAAGAGTCAAATTTACTTCATTTTGCATTTTTAGTTCAAATTAAGTTTCTGTTTCATTATTGGTGGTATTCTATCAGTCCTTCTAGGCACTCAGCCTGTATTGCCTAATGGAACTCATTCAATTTATTTTTTAAAATTCTATGTAACACACATGAAAGAGCAGCTACACTGTATTTGAGAGATCTAAAACAATGAACTTTCACTGTATGCCTATGCAAAAAAAAGAAAAGAAATTTAACACCTCCTTTAAAATATTTGTGGTTTAGTCTTTCCTTAGGTGGTCAACAAACTATGATACAGAAAAGTAAACTCAAGAAAAATGTTTATGTTTAGTTTTGTTTTCTTTAAAATACAAAAAAAAAAAAGAATTATTCCTCTATCTGGTAATCTGAGCAACTATTTCAAAGACAACAATATGCAATATAATAACCATTGTTAATTTCCTATCATCTTGTTTTGAAATCCTGTATCTTTTTTTTTATTCTTTTTAAAATAAAAAGAATTATGACCCACTTCCATACAAATAACTCAGTAAAAGCAAAACAAAACATCTTAGTGTAATATAATGTACATTTTGTATTTTATATCAACAGTATCTTTCCTAAAGGCTACCTAATAAGTAGAATTTGTACCAGCAACAAGTCAACTGACAGTAATAGCTCAAGTACAAACCATTTCTGCAATCTTTCCTGCCATTATTCTCATGACATCGATTACAATTTTCTTCATTTCTGTTTGTGTCAAGTATTTGAAAGAATTGTTCTTATTCATATTTGTTGATTCAGAAACTGGACTTTTATTCACCAGGGTGTTTCCAGTTCTTTTCTGCAATGCACCGCTTTATAACTGTACCAGCTATTTCTACAGCAGATTTCTAAGGTAGAACTTTGACACCACAAGAGCATTCTTCTACATTAGACTGAAACTTGGTGACAGATTTCTAGGAATTCTAGGAACACAGTAAAAACTTGTGATCGAGGAAAATGTGAGAAAGCACCAAAGACTTTTTGGTTCTCCAAAGCACAGATGACTAGAAAGAAAAGCAGATTTCCAGAGTGTATCTTCAGTTTAGCTCCTCCTGCTTCATCCTTTCTTTCACGCAGCAACAAGCGTAGCTTGGAAAGCAGTGTGGAAGTCAAGCCCATCGTATCCCTCTCTCCTGCATTCCTCCATGCCTTCCTTGACCCATCATTCCACAGATCTCCTCTGCACGTACGCTTGCAAGGCAAAGAGCTGGGCATATATATGGCATATTTTTCATTAAGCATAAATTAAATTGTATTTTCCTCTTGAGAGTACCCATAAAAATAACCTGAAGAAAACCAACAATCAAAAACGAGTGAGCAATGCCAGAACTTAGGACTCAGGTCTGTTAATAAAATATAATAGTGCTAGGTGTATGTTTGCTATTATCACATCTAAGTTCTTTGGCTTGTGCAAGCATGCTCTGAGCTTTTGTATACCAGGCAAGATACAAAGATAAGCTCCAGTTCCTGCCCTTAAGCGGCCCAGAGAGTGGGGTAAAACCAGAACAGAGAGTGATTAATGTTAGTGCAGAGCAGCAGTAGAGAGGGCTATGAGAACAGAAAGAAGACTTGGCTGTTTTACGCTGTTGGAGCAAGCAAGGCTTTTGTGAAGTGAGGTCCACTCTGCAAGAGGAGGGAGAAAGGAGAGAGATGTAGGAAGTCAGCACTGAACAACAACTGGTCAGAGGTGAGGAACATCTGTATTGATACCCCAGGGAGAGGCAGGCGAAAGTGAAGGCATGGAGGTCAAAGAGACTGCCCAGTGTGGCTGACGTGGAGGAATATACGAGATTGCACGAAAGTACTCTTTCTGAGCTCTACCACGAACATGATTCAGGCTCCCTCACCTCAGATGCTCCAATTATCTTTAACTCTTCCTGCAAATATTCCACTCTGCAAACTGGGTGGTCACAATGCATTCTCCCTGTGCCTGCTAGGGGGCTTGTCCAACATGTATGTCATCCTCTTCTAGGTACAGGGAGGGAAGTGTCCAAAACAAACCAACCACAATGCAGACTCAGTCATAAATAAGGTAAATATAATACATGCCCTTTAATACAGCAAGAGTCAAGCTCCTCTAACATAAGTTTGTCTATGTTCTAAAGCCCTGGGCTTTTTCTTTTTCTCTTTTTTTTAATAAAGAGATGGGATTTCACTAAGTCACTCAGAGACCCAGGCTTGGCTTCAACTTGCAATCCTCAGTCTCCCAGAATACTGATTACAGACATGCACCACCACGCGCAGCTTCTGTGCCATCTTCCAAAAGCACATCCAGCGCCAGGGTTGTGGCTTAGTGGTAGAATACTTCCCTAGCATCCACGAGGTCCTGCATTCGATTCCCAGTACAGGAGGAGCAGGGCTGAGGGGACAGGGCACGCTCAAGGCCCTATGCTTCCAGGGACATGGGGTGCTGTGCTATTTGCCTACAAAATGGTTACACAAATTTCCACTGTCCGGACAGTCTGAGTGTAAGAGACATCTCCAACTAAAGCAGAAAAGAATGAAAAGCAGAAACCAGAGTCCATGCAATAGAGAGCTGCTCTTCGGGGATCAAGTGGCCCCCAGTTTACTCTCACCAGATACAGTCTGAATAGCTACTATACACAAGACACTGAGGGGAACAGAAAGCTGTGCAAGCCACAAGCAGAGCCCTGAAAGCGCTTAGAATTTAGGAGGAAGTAGGACAGCGACAAGGGACAGTAAAATATGTCAGATTCTGTAAGTGCCTCTAAGCCACCACCCGACCAAGGAAAGTGAACACCACTCCCTGGTAAAGGACAGAGGGACCCAGAGACTTCCTGAAAGGGGCTGCTTTAGGAAAGGGATAAAAAAATGGAAGTTTTGACAAACAAAACAAATAGAAGAGGTAGACCTCTTTTCTGAGCATTTGCATCACTCAAATCCTACAATAAACAAGTGTGTTAAATATCATCATCCTCCAAAATTCAAACCTCTGAGATCAAAACAAAGGCTTTCCTTAGGTCTGATATCCTAGTTTTTGCTGTTACACTTTCTAGCGCAGTAAGAATCCTTGTCACCTTCAAAATGTAGTTACTAAAATTCAAAACACTCCAGATTACCGCTTTCTCTTGTAAACCAACTTTGGTTTTGGTTGACTGTCAATAGTTTTTTAAAGATGATAAGCTGGAAGAAGCTTTATTTAAAGACAGAAAAAAATTCTGAGGGCCGGGGATCTAGCTCAGCGGCCTAAGCGCCTGCCTGGCAAGCGCAAGGTTGTGAGTTCAATCCCTGGTGCCGCAAAAAGAAAAAAAAAAAAAATTCTGTGTGTGTGTGTATGTGTGTGTGTGTGTATACAGCTCCTACTGTTGTCTAAGAATCTAGACTCTAAGAACACAATCTGTCCACACAAGGATAAATACAGTTTTATTAAAGAAAACACAATGGCCTTACAAACACTGTCCAAATATTGTACCCTGTACATGTGGAAAAGGGGTTGGGGTGGTAAACAGGGGCCCCCAGCCAGATCGCTATGGCTTTGCTCAAAAGTCAAACAGCAGGCAGGCCTGTGCTAGACCCAGGAGACTCCTGCTTTGTCTTGCCCAAGATCCCACCTGTGTACTCTCGGATGGAGCAAGAAGACTACAAAACCCTGAAGTGGAGCTACTGTGATTGACCTCAAAATAACTCTGACTGAAAAAAAAACAACCAAGGAACCACGACTTTACAATCTGCAAAACCAATGCATTCAAGGTCTCAAAAACTGCTAGAGTTTCATTTTACTTCAGCTACACAGAGCTGAATCATAATTAAGGAGAAAAAAGTAACAGTGCTACAAATGACTAACCAATTCCGTACAAATACCCTACACTTCCTGTTCAAGACTAAAGGGAAACAAATGGAGAGTCAAGAAGCACAATTTCTAGAAGTCTTCCCAGTATAGGAGGAAAATTTTCTAAGATCAGTGTGACTTTTAAGAATGCTACTAGAAACTAAAATATGTCCAAAGCTTACCTCACAGTTATACCACTTTTTGTTTATAATTTCCAATACACTGTAAAATCTGGTTTCTCTCACTACTTGAGCTTTTTATGAGCACCCACATGTTAGTGATAAAAACAAAACAAATGAATCTACTCTTTCCTGTTCATAAAGAGCTCATAAATGGGGTATCTGTACCTAAAAATGAAAGAATTTCAATGGATGATGCTGATTTCATTAGGGGATCTCTCTTTGTAAAAAAAAAAAAAAAAAGCCCAAAGTTCTTTGCAGAAATACTTCATTTTACCTAAATTTTAAAAAAATTATCACCAGAACCATCTAAAAGGAAGATATTTCTACTCAAAGTCGCAGATTTTATTCCAAGTACAGTATTATTTCTGAAAGCACCCCGTAGGTGACCAGGCCCATGCTATGCTGGATCACAATAAATTCATATCACCTTGTCAAATTCATACTTCGAAATATCCCCAGGCCCCTTCTCAAATTAATGGCAGAAAACGTATGCATCCCAAGAGACCACACAGTGATCTCAGACGGTAGGCTGAATCTGAACTGGGATCTAAGTCTAGACAATTCCACAGTGTTGTTGGCCTCTTGTTCATTCCAACTCACTCAATAAATCTGTATGGAGAATCCGCATGGCAGGGATATTCTGAGCACTAAGTAACTATACTGGTAAATAAAACACGGAGTCTTCCCTTGCTGGGAGGTTTATAATCTAGTGGCTAAGTCAAATAATAAACTAGTTGTACTGGAAAAAATAAACAGAATGCAGTGAAACAGAACAGTTGTGGTGGCCCATCCCCACAATCCCAGCACTCTGGACTAAGGCAGGATGATCACAAGCCCAACTTGAACAACTCAGCAATTTCTTAACACCCTGTCTTCAAAATAAAAAATATATTTAAAAACTTTTTTTTTTTTAATTTTAAAAGAGCTGGGGAAGTTGTTAAGTGCAAAGGCCTGGATTCTATCTCCAGTACTGCAAATAATAATAATATAATAATATTCATCAAGGACTGGGGATGTAGCTCAGTGGTAGATCTCTTGTCTTGTATGTACAAGGCTCTGGGTTCAAGCCCCAGCACTACACACACACAAAATCATCATTATTATCATCAAATACATAAACTGATGAGAAAAGCAAGGGAAAAACTTTTAAGAGTAATGAGAAATTAGTACTTGTATTATATATTAAAACACATTTTGAGCTACAGTAATTAACACAACAGGTTATAGTAGAATACACAAATTTAGTGCATAGAGCCATGAAAAAGTCAATGGAGAAAAGATGAACAGCATTAAGACCCAGCTGCTGGGTCCAAACCCCTACCTCAATCCCTGTATCATTCCAATAAATTCTAGAATAGCCAACTACATAAAGTATGTTATAATTTCATAGTTTTATGTGGAAAACATTTTTTTCTCTCTTTCAGAGTAAAGAAGGAAAGGAAAATTGATAAATCTGACTTACAATTAATTTTTGTATGTTTACAAAATATAAAGGACAAATGACATGCCTGGAAAGACTATATGCAATCACCCACCTACGTCGCCTCAGTTTCCCTGAGACAGCTTTACAAAAGTAGTATCCTCAAAATTGAATATGCGTAACAATCACATGGAGGCTTGTTCAAATGCAGATCCTAATTCAGCAGGGCTAGAACAGGGGCGGATTCCAGATTTCTAATTAGCTTCCAGGACATGTCAAGTGCTAAACTTTGTGGACCTTTCCTAGATAACAAGGCACAGGGCTGGAACTGAGTGGATCTCAGACCCCTCCTAAGAGGTGTCTCTGGTAAGGTCTCAGGCTACTCAAACACCCAAGCTTCAGCACTGGAGATCCTGATTTAGCAGACCAGAGTGAATAGCAGGAATCATTGCCCTTTTTCCAAGCTTCCTGAGTGACAAATACATTCAGCCCGGTTTGAAAACCAGTGGAGGAGACTGTCTGAGTGCCTTGAGGCTCTCTCTCTGCTCTGAGTACTGCAGACAGACCTGCCTGAACTGGTACATTGAAACCATCCCTTTACCACTGCCGGACCCCACTGCCTATCTTCCACCCCCAGGTCACTTTTCCCTAGAGATTGCCGGACAAAGGGATGACTGCAAAGATGAGGAGGTCCAGGAGCATTCCAGTCCCAGCAGCACTGTGTACTGTGTGGCCCTGGGGAAGCCTCCTAGTCTCCTATGCTCTTCCACTTTCTCACTTTCAAAAGTCGAGCTGCTGGGAGGGCTAAATGAGTTAACCTCCTGAAACGATGGTGCACACTGCAAAGCATCACGTGAGCATCAGGTACTTTTGTTAAATACGTGATGGCTGGAGACCTAAAAGTCTGAGCCCCTCACGTCTACATCCCAGTAACCTTCTACATTCTTCCCCCTCTCCATTTAAAAGAAAAGAAAAAAAACTCTATATCTACTTTCTAAAAATACAAACTAAACTTTTTAAGTAAAACAAGTAAAGCACACTATGCCAAATCAAGCCTAAACTAAAAAGTTTCAAATTTATAAGATGCCAATATCTATTTGATATATACTGAGGTGGTCATATATACGGTACACATAAGAGTTCCCTCCAAAAATTTTTAAATGTTTATTTTACTTTTATGTCAAAAGTTTACATCTCCTCTAAATTCTCCTAATTATTTACACTGCCCATCCATCTCCATCTGGGGAACACAGAAAGCAGGCATAGATTTTGCTTCTGGCACCATCCCCCCAGGCACTGGCCTATCAGTCTCCCTGAAAGAGGTATTAACTATAGAATCCATCTTTTTGGACCCATTCATTAATGAAATCCACTGAATTTTGAAGATTCCCTGACAGAGGACGCTTCAGCATGTGCGATACATAGACAGATAGACAGCCAGATGGATCATGGAGAAGCATTGCCAAAGGCCAGCGTGCCTTTCACATGGCTCAGAGATGGGAGGGGAGGAAGACAGGGGTGGGGTCACCAGGCAGGACACTCAGGTCTAATGACACACCTGGCTCTCCTCTTTTCAAACACTCAGCCAACCAGAACTCTTCAGTGCCCCCAGGCACGAATGCAGAAATTCCTCACCTGCCACAACCTCAAACCTAGCCCTACACAGCCTGCACAGGCAGCAGAGAGGGTCCAGTGCTGGGGACAAACCCCTTGGTGCTCCCCAGTTAGCTAGATAGTCCAGGAGCCAAAATGAAGCACCCTTGATCCAACACCTACTGGAGAACCAGGTCCAGGACAGCTCTAACTACTTGAGGGTGACACCCTGCCCGCAACAGTGACCAAGCAGAAGCCACGCGCTTACCAAACTGAGCTGCCTGCTTGCCAACTGGTGCCCTCCAGAACACGACACAGGCCTTACTTCCCAGTAAGCTGGTTGGCCAGAGACTATTTGCTTCAATTAACAGAAGCCACTCCCACTAACCCAAGTGGGAGAAAAGAAAAGGGAATATGGGCTCATTATAAGGCCAAGGGGTCTATCATAAGACCCCTGAATCAGGGACTGCAACCAACCCTCCTAAGAGTCAGAAACCAGGAAACAGAAAACCATCAAGAAATAAGATTTAAAAAAGGAAAAGAAATGAGAGGATACCCTACTGTTCTGTCTTGTCATCTTCACAGCTTTGTGCTGTACCTCTGACAAGTAGCTTTGCCACTGCTTCTCTGAGCGCACGGGTCAAACATTGACTCTGCAGTTAGCGTCTCTCGGAACTACAGCATGAGCATCAAAGAAACTGGAACTGCCACCTAAATCCCAAAATGCTCAGGAGACTGAGTTTAACTGGGCTTGGGTCAGATGTCCCTCTTTGATCCAAACATCAGAGAAAAGGTAGGCAAGCTGGTCTTACTATCCAAAGTATCTACCTGTCCAGTACAATTACAAAAAATAACAATATAAATGACAGCAGTTGAACTCTGACCTTTCTTAAAGCCATGGGTCTTACAAAGGTATCATCCGGTCTTATCATCACTGCAAGGAAACACAGCTGCACAGCCAGAACCTCAAATCCCAGATAAACGTCTTTGTAGCTTGCTTGCGGGTTTTGCTTGAGTTGGAGAAAAAAAAAGCATTTTATTATTATCAAATAGGAATTTATTCCCGGCTCCTCTTCTTTGTTTTGAGGCGGGTTCTCAGCAGGAACCTGGCCAATACATGGGAAGATCTAGCAGAGCATGAATGCAAGTATGGAGGAAAGATGAAGGCAGGGTAGAAACGCGCACACAAGAAACACACAATTGGAACCCAAGCATTCTGGGACAGACAGAAAATCAAGTACTTTTCCATCCACAGAAGAATCTGTTCAGAGCAAATGAAGGTTAAATGAGGTCCCTTCTTTAACAAAAGCCACTGGATTTTTCATAAAGTAGCCCCAAAGAATCAGTCTGGGTCTACTTCACCTAAGGCAACAAACACATTCCTCACAGATCACAGCAGCTCTGAGGGTTGCTAATAAGATAATCTGTTACAGGAGGCTTACAAATCCATTTGCATTGATTTTAATTAATGAATCCATTCCTGCCCCCCCCATAACTTGGTCCAGAGACCGTAAGCAATTCAAGATTCTGTCTCTAATCCCAGCCTGAAATCTACATAAAAGAAGTTTAACTCTCAGATCAATACAAGACAAATAAAAATAATTGGATTTGCACCTTGTACAGCGTAAGGAAAAAAATCTCTTCCAACTTTAGGCAGTAACTCTTCACAGGTTAATAAAAGGAATATATTTGCACATTGATTTCCAAACAAACTCACCTAGAACTAAGAGCTTTTTCATTTTTAATCAGCCTGACATGTGGAAAGCCAAGATCAGACATTATGACTTCCAGTCAAACCTCTAAAATCCAAATGAGCCTACCTTTCTCAGTGGCTTACAAGAACCTCTTAATCTGGACTGAAGTTGAACAGAAAATTATCCACACACAAAATACAAATGACAGGTAAGGCTGTGCATGGAATTGGCCGTTTCAGTAAAGAGCCAGACAAACTTTTGCATTCACTTTTAATTTACTCTTTACAAAGACTGAAATAGTATTTGACCTTTCTGAGTCAGTGCCAGCTATAAATTGGAAACAATCTCCACTGAAAAGACAGCATCGATATGTAACTGCCCATCGTCTCAATTTTTCTCCTTTCTCAGTGACTTCTCTCGATCTTGTCTACCATACATTCTGTTTTTATAATTTTATCAGAACTTCCAATGACTCCATAAAAATTTCTACCAGGGGCAAAAAAAGGGCCTTATTTCAATCCCAGTTTCTCAAAAT
This sequence comes from Cuniculus paca, assembly GCA_004365215.1. NCBI lineage: Eukaryota > Metazoa > Chordata > Mammalia > Rodentia > Cuniculidae > Cuniculus > Cuniculus paca. The sequence continues at coordinate 647 of RJWT010017357.1, read as the reverse complement.
CCCACAGCTAACCCCATTAGCATAGGAAAAGAATAAAAGAATTGACAAATGAAAACTCATCAATTTTGATTTCTTTTCCCTAAGGTCTATAAATCCACAAAGCATAAAGCAACAGTGTCAATCCCTCACAGGCAGAAGCTCCGATCCGAGTTTACTCTGACTCAGGAACATGTGTACAAGGTGGGGTTGTGCATAAGGAAAACTACACGGAAGTCATAGCAGATCCGTTACAAGGGAGGTGATTGTTCATCTTTCCCCTCTACTCTTTAAAACATTTAATAAAAATTATCAAATTGATTTAAGTCAGAAAGACAGGCTGAAGCACTACAAAAGGAAACACACACACACACACACACACAAATAAAATCATGACCTGGTATACAAGGAAGTAGATTTCAAGTAAAAGCAAGAGACAGGCAGGCCAACCGCTGGCAAGTTCCTTGGGGTTCTCACTCTCTCTCTCTCTCTGTCTCTGTCTCTTTCTGTCCCTCTCTCAACTGGCAAACAAAAGAAGTTGACACTTAAACTCTACATATGGAATGCAAAGCATTCTGTCCAGTGACTGCCTGTCCTAAGTTTTAGGACTCCCTGGAACACTAGAGCTTCACTGGTGTGTGTGTGTGTGTGTGTGTGTGTGTGTGTGTGTG
>RJWT010017356.1:0-19394 GCA_004365215.1 Cuniculus paca | reverse complement strand
CCACCTAGAACAGAAGTAGGTCCAGCCTTTGAGCCCAGGCACTCCAGCTCCAGAGTGTCTTCTGGTCATTCCAGTCTCTTCCTGTCTCTCTGGGTTCCTTTGTAACTATGTCTTGCTCGCCTTCTATTCATGTCCCTGCTTCTGTTTCCCTCTCTTGCTTTCTTCCTTTGCAGAACAGCTGGGCAAGCCCACCATTTCAATCAGCCAGAGTACTATCATAGAGCACAGGACAATGGTGACTTTCCACTGCAGCACCACGGATGTCCAGGTCACCATCCACTGGGTCTTCAACAATATGTATCTTGTGTTCAATGAGCGCATGATGCTGTCCGAAAATGGCAGGAGGCTCACCATCCTCACTGTCCAGCGGGAGGATGCCGGGGTTTACCAGTGTGAAGTCTGGGGTACCACAGAGATCCAGAGCAGTGACATCACCCTTCTGGAGGTGAACTGTGAGTCTCCTTCCATTCTTCCCAGCTTCTTCTTTGGTGCCTTGTTCAGTCTCACAGCTGTGAATCCCATTTAAATCCAGATTTGTCTGCCTTTGAATCCCAGATACACAACTGTTTGACATCTCTGCTCCAATGCTACTGGAAACCTACAATTAATGGATCTAAACCTGATCCCAGACCTCAGATGTTTTTGATTCACATTCTTGCCTGGGTAGAGGGAGAAAAGAGATGGCATACTTTAGATGTGTTTTCTCACTCACCCAGGAGCAGGGCTAACATTTAACCTCCTTTGCAACTGGACTAGAACTTGAGTGGGGAGGAAGGAAATATAGTGATTACTGACTCCTAAGTCCCTTGTAAAAGAGATGTTGCTGATGCTATTGTCATTACTATGATTGTTCTTGTCCTCCCAGATGGTCCTGATTCTGTTGAGATCAAGGTGGAGTCAGGTGTCTTCGTCGGGGAGGTAGTTCAGGTGATAGAGGGCTCCACCGTGAAATTCCAGGTGGAAACACAGAGTCACCCCGCTGCCGACTACACCTGGTATCTCCCCAATGACTCTATCCTGCCTCTCACCACAAGAACATTTACCATTCCTGCAATGTCCAAGACAGATGAGGGCACCTACAGGTGCCTGGTGTCCAACCAAGTCACCAGCCTGTCCCAGCTGGGTTTTCTTAAAGTTCAAATCCTTGGTGAGTCTTCCTTTGGGTTTCCCCTCCTGGTTCCCCAAGAATCAGAGGCTGTCATGTCCAAAAGAACCAGGAGCTTCATCTGGGGCTTTTGGAATTCTGTGATTCCTGGGTGAGTGTCCAAGTTTCACACAAAATGTTCGTGCTCTGTTCTAGAGAAAGGGTCAATGGTTGTCATCAAGGGGGGCTGGGACTGCAACATATGAAGAGCCATTGAGCTACAACAACAGCCCAGTGTTTGAGGAGGACCCAGAGGAGCAGGAATTTCCTATTTGGTTGGTGACTAAGCAGGCACTGACCTTGGGGAAGGACCTGGCATCTGGCTTGGCCACATCCTCCACAAGACTGCAGGCTTGCCACGGTGTCCGTGGGCTGATTCTCTGGAAGCCAGGGGGCTGTCTGTCTGTACTTATAGATGCTTACACAACACTCACACACTGCACACACACAGGGCTGCACACAAGCAAATAATAACCACACGTGCACGGCACACTTGTGCATTTGGAACATCGTACAACACAAATCCATATAACGTGCGCACAATAGACCCACTCAACACAGTGTGTAACACCTCAGGGATGCACAACACTTATGCACTGTACACTCAAACTCACAACACATGCGCCCTGTACACTCCCACATCCATAACACATGTATAACATATTCGACGTAGCAGAACACAGACACACATATCTTACATAGATTATACTACAAATCACACCATAGACACACAAAACACTCTCCCATAATGTATATGTACTCATAACATGCTCTCAACAGATCCACAACATGTACACACACCACAGACACAACGTCCATCCAGCATCACAGGCAATCATTGTCACAGACACTTAAAAAATGCTACACAGAAAACACACCATAGACCACACATTCAGCATCTCAACCTGCGTAATATACAACTGGCAAAAATACGCACATGAAAGGGATGTGCATACCACACACAGCAAGTCATAAAGCACCTAAGACATCACACAATGCATACGTATTGCATGTATGATACCACAGACTTAGGACACACATTCATGTACAGAAAATTCACACATGTGTAACACACTCACACACAAAGTGCACACGAGTATGCATACCACCTACCTACCTCGCGTTCTCAAAGCACATACGGCAGATGTAAAATACACAAAACATATTCACGTCACACACCCTCCATCCACACAAAACCCATGATGTAGTCACACCATCATGACACAACAAGCACTCACCACCGAAGACATCCACGCATGGCACACAGCACAGGTCCTTTCCGAAGCACACACTGTCCGAAGCACACACAGGCCTGTCCCTGGGAAACCTCCTGAGCCTGCTGTCCATGGGCAGCATCTTTGAACCTGACCATGTGTATGCTCTATGTGTCGTCAGGAAGTCTGGCCAAGCCTCAAGTGTTGACCCCGAGCCTGGATTTTGTAGAGAACGCCAGCTCCACAACCCTAACTTGCTACACCATCTACGAGGAGGTCAGTGTCCGCTGGTTCGTGGGCGGTCAGCCCCTACTGCCCAGTGAGCGCCTAGTACTGTCAGTTGACAACAGGATCCTGGACATCCTTGGCCTCTCGCGGGATGACACGGGCCCCTACGAATGTGAGATCTGGACTGGGACCTTGCAAGCACGGAGCGACCCCCTCAAGCTGACCATCAGCTGTGAGTTGCTGGGTTCTGGAACTGCTCTGCCTCCTCTCTCTCCCATCTCTCTCCAGGTTCTTCTTCTGGTTGCTCATCCTGCCCTTACCCAGCACCAGCTCGTGCCAGCTGTGAATGTGGGCACTGTGCACGACCTAGTGCCTGCGCTTGGGGGGCTTCTTTTGTAGTGGAGCAGACAGGCTGTAAACCGATGGCAGGAGAGACAGAGTGACAGTTAAGGAGATGAGACTGTTTAAGGCTTTGGAGAACTGTGAGGCATGGCAGAGGATGGGGTGTACACAGAGGGGCAAGGCATGGCCACCTTAGCCAGGGGCCGGGGGTTTCCCTAGAAGCTAATGTTTGCACAGACACTGAAGGAGGTGAGGGAGGTTCTGGGAGGCTGAGGCAGGAGGATTGCAAACTCAAGCCCAGCCTGGGCAACTTAGTGAATCGGGTAGAAGAGCTTTTGTTTTCCTGCTGCAGACTGGAATTGCCCTTCATTCCAATGAAGAAAGAATAAACAAACATACAAACAAGTGAAAAAACTAAAGGTGCACTGTGGAGAAGCAGAGGGGGTGAAAGGGGGTGCGTGCGTGCGGGGTGTACGACTTTGGCTCTGCCCACAGATGGCCCTGATCGTATGAACATCACCAGGGACTCCATGTCCGCGGCGCTCAGCACCGTGGAGGTGAACTTGGGCTCCAACTTGACCCTGCAGTGCTGGGCCGAGTCCCAGCCAGGTGCTGAGTATCACTGGAGCTGTGAGCACCCCAGTGGGGACTCTGTGGGGGCAAAGCTGGTCATCGATGCTGTGACCTGGCAGCACAAGGGCATCTGCAGCTGCACAGCCTTCAACGCTCAGACCGGCCTGGCGTGCTCCGCCTCTGTCCTGGTCAGCGTAGTAGGTGAGTCTCGGGGCGCACCTTGCCTTGGGATCCAGGAGGCCTTTCCCGATGCCGGCTCAGCCACCCGACTCCCCGTGCCAGGGGCCGGAGTGTGAGAATGTGCGGACTGCGCGGGTCGGGTCCCAGTCTAGAGCCACAGAAGAGCCTGAGCCTAGCCCAAGAAGCTCAGGCCCTGTCACCTCTCCTTGCTGCTGTGCGCCTTGGTGAACCCTGCGCTGTGCTGAGTTTCGGTTTCCTTTCCTGCACGTGAGGTTTATAGCGCTGGCATGGTGGTGCACACCTCTAAATCCCAGCGCTGTGGGCAGCTGAGGCGGGAGCATCACACGTTCAACCCAAGCCCAGCGTGGTCAACGCAGTGAGACCCTGTCTCAAAATAAAAAATACAAGCTGGGCGTGGTGGTGCGCGCCTATAATCCCAGCACTCAGGAGGCCGAGGCAGGAGAATTGCCATGAGTTCGAGGCCAGCCTGGGCTGGGCTCCATAGCAAGACCCTATCTCAATAAACAAACAAACAAATAAATAAATAAAAATACACAAGGGCTAGGGATGTAGCTCAGCACAAAAGCCGTGGGTTCAGTCCCCAGTATCAGAGAAAGAAGAAAAACAGAGGTTTGTGATGTTTACCTTTTGGAGTCACTTAGAAGGACAAGTCATGGATCTAGTGAGCTGATAGAATCACTGGACACAACTTTCAAGGGCCCCTGTACTTCTGCGCTGAGTGCTTGAGAGGGCAGCACAGTAGCACTGTTCACCACGACCCACATCCTAGCTCAAGTGCCAATTAGCTGTGTGACCTGGGAAAAGCTCCTTAACCTCTCTGGGCCTCTGATTAATTAAACATAGTAATCATGCCTATGTTTAAGGCCGTTAAAGATTACTTAGCATTTATAAAGTTCTCAGAGTTTTTTCCTGGTGAACTGTGCTTGTTAAACTAATAAAATTATTCTTTCCTGAGTCTGTGCCTTATGCCTGAGCCAAGCCCCCCATGAATAAATCAACAAGCACTTTTTGGGTTTTCTCTCTTTGGGGTTCCATCTGTCAGCCAGTTATGAGGTGATCCCACTGGATCTCCACTCTCCATGGGGAGAGTCTGAGACCTAGAGACTCTGGTCCCATTGCTGGTGCTTGACACCAAGGCTGGTGAACTTATAGCAGTGGTCTTGGTCACTGACTGAGCTTAGGACCCTAGATGGCTTCTCAAGTCTCCTCTCTGAATCTTCAGAACAGCCCTCTGGTCTTGGGAAGAGGGTTTAATGAGTGAAACGGGCTCAGAGGAGGAAGCCACGAGTTCCTGAGTGTGATTGGTGTTCGCGGCAGTGTTGCTGAGTTTGAAGAAGCTCATGCACCGAGGGCTCAAGGTGCTTAGAAGCTTGCCAGATAGTAGCTTCTAATTTATATGTAATTTTTTTTAACTAGAGGTGAAAGCGAGGACTTCACACTTGCTAGGCAAGTGCTCTACCACTTGAGCTGCATCCTCAGCCCCTTTTTGTTTGGAGACAGGGTCTCACTGAGACTAAGTTGCACGGGTTCACCTCAAACTTGCAGTCCTCTTGCTTCAGCCTCCCAAGCAGCTGGGATTATAGGTGTGCACCAGTAGGCCTGGCTGGCCATTATCTTCTATCGAGCACCTACTATGTGCCAGGTTCTTTGCTGGTACTTTGATGCATGAGCTCATTTAATCTTTGGGCCCCTCTGAAGTCTATAGGATTACATCAAACTATTTTTGTTTGGCAAATAAAGAAACAGAAACTCAGAGAGTAAGTGTAAGCTCCAGAGGCCTCACAGGAAGTCCTCTCCTGACTCTCTAAAGCAGACCCCCTTCCTCACACCCCAGCCCTCATGACTGCCCTCTTAATCCTGATGACTGCATTTCATACTTTGAGAAAGGTTGGGCAAAAGTGGAATTCAAAATCCACAGGCCAATGTTAGTTTGAATAACTGCCATTAGGGACCAACCGCTATGTGCCAGAAATGAGCACTGTGATCGCGTCTCATTTTCACAACACCTCGTCGCAGGCATGGCTTGCCTCAGTTTGCACCTGCAGAAATGAATTCATTTGTCCAGGGTCACATGGCTTCAGAGAGTGAGGGGTTCCAAGCAGCACCCAGGTTTTTAGCTGCCAAAGTCCTTTTCTCTGGTTCACAGAAAGGGCAAGTAGAAGGCCCTGATCCATCATCTGAATCTGTAGTGTCCTCCCCAGTCAACATACTTGCCAATCACCTTCCATGGGTGCAAATGCTATGTCTCTCTATATATCTCTATATCTCTTTGAACATAGCATATATTGAGCATGAATACATATAGGCTTAGTCTTTCCAGCAACCCTTTAAGTAGGAACTCTTGTTCCTATTTTACAGAAAAGACAATTGGAACACACACAGGTTAAGTAACATGGCCAAGGTCATACAGCTGAGATTTGAATGCAGGTCAGTTGACTCCAGAAATGGTGTTATTAATGAACTGCTGCTTGCCAACAACTGGAAAACCAGCACTCATAAAATGTCTGTAAAGATAAAACCACAAGCTGGACTTGGTGACATGTGTCTGTAATGTCAGCAGCCTGGGAGACTGAGGCAGAAAGATCACAAGTTCGAGCCTAGCCTAGGCAGCTTAAGGAGACCCTGTCTCAAAATTTTAAAAGGGGGGATTCTGGGAATGTAGCTCAGTGCTAAGTCCCTGGGTTCAATTCCCAGCACTGCAGGAAAAAAGCCACAAGTTTAGGAATGGACTGGCAGCAGGAATGAGGCTGTCAGGCCTGGGTCTTGATTCTCTCCTTGCCCAGGTCCCCAGTCATCCTCTCCATCTGGGGGAATCATCGCTGGCATCGTCACTGGAGTCCTGATTGTCATCGCTCTGGTGGCAGGAGTGGGCTATCGCTGCTGGAAGGCCGGCTGGTAATACTGCACTGGGACGGGGATGGGATGCGGCCAGCAGGGGGCGCCCTGGCACTCGGGTTGCTGACCATGGTGCTGAACGGTGTCTGGCACCCGGGGAATTCAGAATATTTGGGAACGTTGTCCAAGAAGGTATGGGATATGGACAGAGCCTGTGGGGATGGGCAAGAACTAGCAGCATGTTTACTGATAATTCGCTTGAAATAATAATTCAGCAAAGAATAAGGAGGCTTTGGGATTTCAGGCTCTCAAGGATATTAGCAGATGATCCCAAGGTGAGGGCCTCACGACCTACCCATGAGAAGAAGAGCTCTGCAGGATCTGCTTCTGGTAAGTGGCCCCATGGCTGATGTTCGGGGAAGTAATGAGGACTGGAGAAGAGCTGGGGCTGGATGCACAGTCCTCTCCTCCCAGCTCTGCCACCAGACTGTTTGATGGTGGGCAAGCCCTGTCACAGCTCCCTGAGCCCCAGATCTCCTGTGTCCCCATGGAGAATACAGATGAGACTGGCATTGAGAATTCTCAGGGGTTTCACCTGTTTCAGCAGCTGTGGGAAAAGAGGGACAATGCGGTGGCTTTCTCGCCTCAGCTGTCATTGGACTGCTGTAGGCAGAGCAAGTCCATTGCCACAGCCCTCCCCTGTAAATCCAAACCCAGTCTCATAATTCATCTCAGTGCAATGCCTCAAATGCTGATGGATGGGGCCAATCAAAGGGAAATGGAGGCATCTTTGTCATCTCTGCATCTAGGATTCTGAAAGGATGAACCTCATGATATGGAAGGACCTATAGAGATGGTCCAGTCCAGCTTTCTTTTTCAGAGTGAGAAACCAAGACTGGGGGAGGGGGATCAGTGACTAAACCTGGGCAGGACCCATGGACAGAACTGGGGCTGGGACTTGGGTTTCTCTCCTCACCCATGTCACCAATCTGCCTAAGGTAATCTAGAAATTTTTTCCCAAGACATTCTGAGGTTGAGCTCACCAGAGATATGATGGGGAGGAAGGAGGTATTTTTGCTACTTATTTCCTGAGGATAAGGCTCCTGAAGCAGCCCCTTCCTCTGTCTCTTTCTAACTCAATTCTGGGCTGGGATTTGCTTTTTCTTTAGGCTGGCAGGGGCCTTTTTTTGTGAGAACATCTGAGTCCTACGAACATCCCAGAGTCAGTAAGGTGGGTGAGCTACATCTCCTCCTGGCATTCTCGCCACCTGGCTCAGAAGTGGAGGGAGGGTGCTGACCCAGGGCTCTTTGCTTGTTCCTGTCAGCTCAGTGAGCTCTACTCCCAGCCTCCTTCTCTCGAACTCTTCTCCTGGGATTCTTGGTTTTCAACTTGACACTGCTTAGCCTTCAGCCCCCTGGGACTCAGAAGGGATGTAACTACTTTTGAGGCTAAGACTATTTCTGAGAATTTCTGTGGATGGCCTCCACCCCAGGACCCAGGACCTTTTTTCAACTTTGTATTTCCCCAGGTGTCCCAGTCAACATTCCTAGAGGCGTTCTATGAGGTATGTTGGCCCCAATTCAGAGGAAATACGCCTGAGGATCGCATGTTTTGCCAGCCCGAGAGCCCACCTTATCTGAACCCTTCTTGTGCATTGCAGGGCAAGGGGTGGGGAGAAAGTGGCCCAGGGCTTCCTAGGGAGTTGGCTCAAATTCCAGGACTCTGGCTCTTGTTTGGTTCCTTCCGCCTCAGGGCTTGGGATTGGATTCCAGTGTGGTGGTGCTGGCCCAGCACGGGGTGGGGGGAAGGAGGCCGAGAGTAGACGTTATGAAGCCAGCAAGAGACAAGAACGAACTCTGGGCCAACATCGGGCCTGGGTCCTAACCCTCCCTCCATTTCTGATTGTCTGAGAGAAGCTGGGTGAACCCTGTCCCCTCTCTCTGGGTGTTAGGTGGCATCTTCCGGGCAGGCTACACTTGTGGGCACACTTGCTTTCTCTGCTCACTTGCAGAGCATATCACCTTCAACCACCCCAGGAGACTTTGGTCTTCAACCCATGAATCAACTGTCCATAGAATCGGGGGACCTACGGCGCCCCTCTCTACCAGCAGCAGACGGGGAGCCAAACTACCAGGTACTTTCATGCCATCTTGAGTCTAGGACATGTGGGAAGCTGTTACTGATCTGCATGTTGGCCCTGGGCTGAAGAGTCTGTAGGATGAACTGTGGACAAAGTTTCCCATGAAAAATACTTTCAGTCCTATTCTATTCATTTCCATCTTGTCATTTTTCTAGCTAATGTCATCCACAGCAGGTTCAGTGCACTCGATTTCACTCTGTCCTGTTTCCATTGAATTTACTTCCACTCTACCCATGTCCTTTCTACCCATTTAACTTTCCTCCATTTCTGTCTTTCCCTGTCACTTTGCTCTGTTTATCTTTCATCGCATCTAATTTTATTCCATTCCACTCAGTTCCTCCATGCTTCTTCTGTTCCCATTCCATTCCTTTCCACCTCTTCCCATTCGCTCCACTCTTCTATTTTTTTTTCACTCTTCCATTTTTCACATCCATCCCACTGCTAGGTCCCACTGCATTCCTCCTCATCATTGTCTTATTTCATTCCCTCCCATTCCAGTTGGAAGACAGATGAACCATTCTCCAAGAATCTGGATATCATGTATATGTATATACGTATTAGGGATTTTTTTTTTGTGGCACCAGGGATTGAACTCACAACCTCGCACTTGCCAGGCAGGCGCTTACACCACTGAGCTAAATCCCCAGCCCTTGTCTTTTTGAGACAGGGTCTCACTATGCCATTCAGGCTGGCCTTGAGCTCACTTTGTAGCCCATGCTGGTCTCGAACTCAGAACAATCCTCCAGTCTCAGCCTCCCGAGTGCTAGGATTATAGGCGTGCACCACCAGGTCTGGCTCGTATTAGGGATTTTTAATACTAACATTTTATTCATTTTTATCTTTTTCTTTCAATTTCATTCTCCTGCTTTCCATTACCTTCTATTTTATTTCAGTCCCTTCAATTTCTGTCCCCTCACTTTAATTCCCTTCCTACTTTATTTTATTCCATTCTATTGTTGTTTCTAGTCCATTCCACCCATTCTATTTCCCATTGTTCCATTCTCTTCTCTTCAGCCTTCCTCTTTACTTTCATTCCGTTTGATTGGCTTTCATTTCATTCCCCTGCAGTCTATCACTTCTTCTTCTTCTGTACATGGCTTTCTCGTGCCTTTCCTGTTTTCCCATTCCTCTCTGTTCCTTGGCTCTTCCCTCCATTCTGTTTCACTCTTTTCCATTCTGTTCCCCCTTCATTCCTGTGATCCACCTACTCTATTTATCCCATTCTTTAATTTCCATTCTTTTTTCATGCCCTGCACCACTCTCCATTTTCCTTGTTTATTTTTTATTGTTTATTTATTTATTATTTCCTTGTTTACTTTCCATTTCTTATTTTCAAACCCCACTCCTTCCCATTTCACTTTATTCCTCTTGGTTTCATCCCATGCCTTTCATTCATGACATTTCATTATTTTAGAGTCCATGACATTCCATGCGCCCCTCTTTTCTTCTTTTCCACTTCCAAGCTCGTGAAGCTACAGGCAGAATTAGGTCCCTTGGAGCCCTCATATGAAGGCTTCAGTTTCCTACTGGCTGTCAGATGGAGGCTGTCCTTTGTCCTTTGCCATGTGCCCCCTCCACAGGCAGCTCACAGCATCATGCCTTGCTTCTTCAAAACCAAGATGGAAGTCATGACCTTGTGTAAGAGAATCACATACATGCAATCATGTGGATCCTGTCTCTTTTGACATTTCCTTTCGGTTAGATGGAAGTCACAGGTCCTGACCTTAAGGGAGAGGATTCCATAGGGGAACAACTAGGAGGTGGGGATGATGTGGCCACCTTAGAATCTACCAGCAACAGTTGCCAGTGTGACTGAAGTACAGTGCAAAAGGAAGATGATCTGTGCAATTTCCAAGGATGGGAAAGGAGAGTGCTGGTTGTTTGAGCTATAGACTGCAGTCAACTGGACTCAGAGGGTCCTCCCACCCAGTAGACCTCACATTTTCTTTGTTTAACAGAAACTCATAAACCCAGATGCTGACGTTTACTGCCACATCAACTCTACAGGCTAACAGAAGCAGAGATCCTTTCTTCAGAAATTGAGAGAAACCATGCTAAATCATGCAGTCAGTGATGTTCACTGAGTGCATATTATAATAGACTCACTCCTTGTTGTCTCTGTAGACTGTGTGATGTTCTATTTCAGTGTGTTGCTCAGGGTCAGGACAGATTTTAGATTTTAGATTTTAGATTTTAGATTTTAGATTTTAGATTTTAGATTTTAGATTTTAGACTTTCATTTGTTTAAAGGCAAGCATAACTGGTGAAAGTGACAGCCCTTGAACTAGAAGTTGAGGGCCAGGTTTTGAGACTCAGCAGCTGAGGATACCAGGAGTGCACACGAGCACACTGTTGGTGGGCACAGGAGCCAGGGATAGTCTGAGTCTGAGGCACCCAGGGCCATGTGCACAAGCTCTCAAGTGTTTCTGCTTAGTGGAGTCACGTGGGACTTCGCCCACTGGTGATGTGTGACATGTGCAGCACATGGCTAAGCAGGGGTGCTCTCCCGAATCTGGGTGTCTGGGTTGTTTTTGGAAGGTCAGTCTCATTGGCATCCACTGCCTGTGTGAGTGACCTCAGGGACTGAAGTCTTAGAGCCCCCGGCAGGAGACCAGGTGTCCCCCATATAACCCACTATCTTGACAAACGTACATAGCCTTGCTCAAGTGCAAAAACACCCTTGTCAGTTAGAACATTGTAAGAACTCAGTTCTCAGAAACCCAGTGAAAATCAGTGACGCGCATAGGTGTTTCTTAGAAATGTGCAGGGTTTGGGAAGCTGGGCTTGCTACATTGACCCCAAGGAGAGGAGATGTAGACAGGGAGGAGCAGGGGCTGACAGCTAAGGCCTGGGTCTCTCCAGTGTTTATAGCAGAGATCAAGCAAAGGAGACAGTAAGGAGCTGAAGAAGATAGGAGGAAAACCAAGAATGCAAACTCCAGGAAACCGAGGTTTCCAGAATGGGTTGTTATTGTTGGAGCTGTGACAATCATGGTAATAATATCAATTCAGATTTTTAAAAAATGAATCACTGGATGTAACACAGGAGACCAATGTTAAGATCTTAAATGCTGCACTCAGTCATGCCAGAAACATCTGATTTGAACCCTGGAAACTTCCCTGTTCCCTGACCAGAGACTTCCTTTCCCCCAGTATTCTAGATACAGATTATGGTCTCCCTCTGTCTTCTAGCATGTAGAGCAAATGCACTTATACCCTCCTTACCTTTCAGCTCATGCTGAGCTGTCATCCAACTCTGGTTAACCTGACCTCAGCATAAAACTTGGGTCTCACGCAGTTCCCAAAACAGCTGAAAAGGAAATCTCTGAGGTCAGTGGCTTTCCGTTCCTCCATGGCCTAATGCCCCAGTAATAGACTAGGCCAGACTTGGGGGATTCCACGGGTAAACATTATCACCTTGTGAAATATCAAAAAAGCCAAAACAAAAGACAAAGTCAGTTTTAAATTGAACATTAACACTTTAATGTTTGAATGTCTTGAATAAAAAATTAAACAAAACCACTGAAAAGGAAAAAGGAAGATGAACAAACACAGCACCCTACTGTGATTTTTGTTGTATTTGTGGTTGTAGATCAATGTGTAAGATGTGACATCTTTCCAAAACAGGCAGGGACACGGCATTACTATATGTCTTTTACCTCCATCAGCAACATTTTCAGAATTTCTATGTTTTGTATTTAGCTTACTAAATTTATTTGTAGGGTCCTTTTTTTTTTTCTATCATGAATAAATGTAAATTTTTTTCTATTTTGTTTGCAAACTTGGTGTTACTTTTATAGAAAAAAAAGACATTAATGGTTAGCCATGGGGAACTATAATGTATAAGTTAAAAGTAGGGAATTGGGAGTCTGCTGTGACCCATGCAGCTCTTGAGGTTCCTGGGGTGAAGGACCGCCAGAGGATGAGAAAATACAGAAGAGGCAAGGCTGGGGTGAGGTGGAGCCCTTACTCTCCTGATGGGAGAGAAGGAACTGTGCAACCACCATAGCACTTTTATTTGTACACTCACGAGGATCATGTCAATTTCAACTCCATTGCCTAGCAACTTGTTTGCCTGGCTGGCCTGGGCCCCTTGCTTTCTTGGAGCTGGAACTGTTTATGTACCTTGTTTGGGGCTGCATTTTCAGGGCTGGTCTTGCTTTAGCCCCACACATGTGATCAATCTCCAGCTTCAATGATTCCCCACAGGGGGGTCAGACTTTTTTTGGCTCAAATCCAGCTCTACCCTAACAATACAATCTAGTGTAAGTTGTTTAACTACTTTGGACTTCAATTTTTTTCTTTCTCTTCCTTCCTTCCTTCCTTCCTTCCTTCCTTCCTTCCTTCCTTCCTTCCTTCCTTCTTTCCTGTCAGGTTTGGCTTTCCTAGCACACAACCTGTTTTTCACCAGCCGCAACTGTTCTCAACAAAAACTACAATCATAGCATGAGTGCTACCTTTGGCAAACACTGGACAGAATGTCATAAGAAAAGATAAGACAGAACATGGAATCTTCCAAGCACCAGGACCTCTGAAAACACTCTGAAAGAGCTGGGGATGTGGTCAGTAGTAGAGTTCTTGCCTTGCATGCACAAGACCTTGGGTTTGATCTCCAGTACCAAAACAAACAAACAAACAGGGCCAAACATTTACACCTGATGCCCAGAGGACTTTGATCACTGAGGCATTGGACGCTTTAGAGAATTTTGACCTCTGATGTTTACTCAGGTCTTTCCACCTAATGTCCCTTGCCTTATTTCAAGCCCTATAAAGAAGCCCACTTCTCTTTGTTCCACACATTCGACTTTTTTGCCACAATAAATTCCACACCATGTTGCCTTACACAAGCCTGGAAGTCTTGGCTGATCTCTGCTTCATTGCATACTTACACTTCCCTCCCTCCTTCTTCCTTCTTTCCTTCCTTCGTTTCTTCGTTTTTTGAGACAGGGTCTTACTATGCAGTTCAGGCCTTTGTGAGAAATGCGTTCACTTGTCCAGATCCAAGAAGTGGACTTTTGAGAAGCAAATGTTCCTGTTTAGAGATTTTATACAATGCTGTGGTTACTTAACCTTAGCTATCTTATCATGACAGTGGACCATTCTATGATTTTTAAAAAATCTCTTTCCCACACATACCCACATTTCTCAACAAAGATTTTCTTACTAGTTTCTCTCTCCCTCAATGTCCCATCTGCTTAGGGATCTTTTATATGTGTGCTTGAAAAATGGACCACTTTAAGTTTGTTTTTTACTTCTCCAACTCACTGTGTCACCCATAATGGCCTTAAATGCTCCGCAATGCTCCTGCATCAGCCTCCCAAGTGCTGGGATTACAGGTGTGTACCACAATGCCTTCAGTTTCATCTGTAAAAATAAACAACAGTCTCACCACATAAGACTAAAAGAAAAAAATACACAAAATCGACCATAATAACTGATAAGAAATTTTGGGAGTAGACAGTACATTTCATTTTTTCCCCCAAATCCATTTTATTTCAAGAATAAAAAGAAAAAAAAAACTACAACAAAATTTCAAAACACATCAGTCAGGGTGGCAACAGTGGCACATACATTGGGCATTGTCATCCCCAAATCATTCACCCGGAGCACAAGACATCTGCATTCAATTGTCTAAACAATATCAGCACAAATCTTTCTATTCTGTGAACTCAGAGAAATCAATAGTATAACTATCTTAACTTTATTTTTATATACATATACGTACACATATACATGTTTTTTCCACTTCTCACACTAATGAAACAATGTTTACACATGTGTGTTTTATTTCACTGAGTATTTTCTCAAGCTGCATCCATTTACCTATAAAAATCTCCAGTTGATCCTTCTTTATGGCTGAGTAGGAGAGTACATTTCAAATAGCAATAATTTGTTCTTGAAAATCAGAATTTAAGTGAGGAAAACTATAGGACTGCCTTGAAAGCATCTTCAAAAAGCTAAAAATTACATTTCCATATAGCAGGGCTCTAGTTTTCAACTTCCTCCCTGGAAGGAGTTACAATTACCTCAGAGGGAGGTAGGGTGATTAGAGGTTACAGCATGCAACGTAGAGCCAGGAACCTTCACCAATTCAACAAGTGTTTATCTTGTATCTCTTAAACTTTGTTGTTTTGTTTTTCTTTAGGTATCAGATACAAATATTTTTCTTACATAGATACCTAAAATGTATAGTGTTTTAGATCATCAAAAATTCTCTAGTGCAAAAAACTAAAGATGAACAGGGAGACAGGGAGCTTGTGGGGACAGAAAGGGTTGTTTCTAAGTTTACAGCAGTGCTCAGGCAATGCCCCAATATAAGGGCACAATTATATGATTAGTAAAGGTACAGTTCTAGAGTAACAAACTTATGGACATATCATAGCAGGTTAAAATCAAATAGTAGCCTCTGCCTAGTCTCCTGCTGCCTGTTGTATCAATACCCTGCTTGACTGTCTGGGTCCAGCTGCTTTTCTTCTGACAATGTGCTGGGTCAACTGGACTATTCTCAGCGTATGTTTCCCTTAATTAGGAAAATTTATTGCTTCCAACTGGCTTCAAGGACTTTGGCGGGCTTGAAGTAACTCGGTCAAAGATACTTTTCAACTCCACTTGCTCTGCTTGAACCCCCTCCCCTCATTCCCAGGATGCTCCTATATTATGAAAAACAATTCCTTTTAAGCAAATATATTTACAGTTAGTCTTCCTGACAATATATGACTTAATTCAATCCATATAACCAATCATATAATGCCTTGTATTTCCTGCCTGTAAACTACATTTAAACTGGACTCAAAGCTGGCTCTTCGATGGCGATTTGGATTTGGTCCTGCTAGCTCATTAGCGTAATAAACAGTTGCCTTCTAGATTCCTCGCTGCACAGTCTTCCATTCGGTTTGAAACTGTTTTTTCTCCAACACCAGGAGAAGATGACAGTCCCCTAAAGGCCAGACTGAGCCAAGTTGATCCCTCAGAGCAACATCCTGCCAGACAGCAGGATGAACATGTTCAAAGGCCCTGTGGCAAGAATCTGCCATAATCTTCAAGGCTTTACAGGCAGAACAGAAACTCATTTTTACAGATGAGTTGTTTGTATCCAGCATTTTCTCTTTTGTAAGTTGGTTTGTTTTGTTTTGTTTTGTTTTGTTTTGACTTTGAGGCAGGGTCTTGCTGTATCACTCAGACTGTGCTATAATGTTAGATTCTCCTGCCTCTCTCCCAGAGTGCTGAGACTACGGGCTGTGCCACCACGCCCGTGGAGTAAAAGAATCCCTGTTTTACCAAGTGCAAAAACATCAGATTCTGGAAAGGGTCCGTAAGAGCGCCTCAACTGTAAAATGGGGACACCACGTTTACCAAGAGAACCAACAGGCAGCAGGAGCCCAGGAGAGGAAATCGTTGTTTCCACTCGGATTCCATCTTCAGGGCAACTCGCAGGCGTCAAGCGGGTCCGGAGCCAGCCTTTTGCATATTCGGCACCTCAAAGCTCTGCTTCCGCTTCCCTGCTAAAGGCTGTTCTCAGCCTCCCTCAAAATCCTCCAAAACGCACAAATAGCACGGTCTTCCTGGGCACAGCAGTGCACCGTCCCTACATCAGCTTTGCCAAGGCGTGCGATGCCCACCCCACGGCCTCACGCGCCGCTGGGCCTTCTGGGAGTTGTAGTTCCGGCTCGCCCAGAGCAACGCACTTCCGGGTTCGTCCAGAAGCGCAGCCATTGTCCCGCGAGCCGAGGCTGGCGATCGTTGCACATCGCAACCTTTTGAAGTTAGCCCTAAGCCATCTTGCGGATGTTGGCCAAGGGCGAGAACCAGTCTAGTTTAACCGTAGTCTGACGTGCTGCAGAATCCAGGCAAGGGGCCGCTTAACCCGAATACGTTCTTCCGCAGAGTAGTGCCGGATCCCAAGCAGGGATTGGACAGGCCTGCGTTGCCGGCGCTTGGACGCCCAGGTTGGTGGGGGGCGGTGCCGCACTGGGTGTGCGGTGTACGCATGCGCAGGATGTAAGCTGGCACCAGGAAGCTGTTGGTGTCTGGTGGGCGTTCCGATGCCTTAATCGCTCGCTGTGTTCAGCCCTGCATCTGGAGGCTGGTGGAGATACGGTGGCAATTGCTACTGTGCGTAGCGTGCATGCGCGGATTCATCGGCCAGTAGTTCACTGGTTTGGGGTCTGAGGATGCTCATGTTGCTGAGCACGGAGCAGGTGCACGGATATGGGGGGGAACCTGGGACGCGCCCTTCTCCAGTGCTTTATCTATATAGTGGAGGGCTCGAGAGTGCCCAGGCTTTGAGGTGCTCAATTGCAGATTTCTGTTCTGGAAGGAGGGCCTGTGCCACTCTCACTTTATTTTTTTTGAGGGGTAGGGGTGTGCCAGCCATCGAACTCAGGACCGTGCGCTTGCCAGGCAGGCGCTGTGCCACTGAGCTGTATCCCCGGCACTCACTATACTCGTAAGCTGCGGTTTGGGTTGGAAACGCCAGGTGAGATTCTGAGCATTTGACTCGGGGACGCTGGAAGACACTACTTTTCTCTCAGGCCTAGGGACTCTGCTTGTGGAGGGACAAGTTTGGAACAGCAGGTTCTTACCCCAGGAGCGGCCGTGTTACTTCAGCAAACTCTCGGTGGAATTCTCTGATAAAGAGCAAAGTTCCAGGTTCTAGACAGAGTGTTCCCTGCACGTGCTCTGAATAGGAGTCAGGAACGTGGACTGATACTCCTGGGATCCATATAAGAGAGTGCACAATTCTAGGGCATTCAGGATTGGTAGTGATGCTGGGTTGGAGGTAAAGAATCAACCCAAGAAGGACTGAGTTTGAGCAGTTGTGTCAGATTGACAGCTCTGTGGGGGAGGAAGCAGGATGCTAGTAGCATCATTATGAGTAGATGTTCTGGAACCTTCGATTAGGCTAACCAGCTTGCAGGTGTGAGACTGCCCAGGTTGGTAGAGAGACAGAGTCTGGGCTGCAGGTTTGGATGTGAAGGGGGCTGACTCTGCATGACACTGGGCTGTCACGTTGGGCAGAAGGAACAGGAAAGGCCTAATTCCCATGAGTGCAGCAGCAGCATGGGTCCGAGAACCCCCAGGGTGGCAAGTGCCCAGTCCTGGGACAGATTCTGGAGCGTTATCCTTAGGCTGCTCCTTAGGTGTTCTGGTGTTTGGCAGTGGAGCAGGTGACCCTAGGATCTGCATGGAGGCTTATGGGTACCTAAGGTATCCCAATTTTTTGTGGCACTGGGTAAGTCCTGAGATGAGTAGGGACTGCGCAGAATCCCCTGGTGAAGAACTCAGGTTCTGGATGCAGATTCTGGGTGTGAACTTGCCCTGTGCCTGGGTGGGTGTGCCATGGGAGGAGGGGGCGGGGAACTGGGCAGTGGCCACTGGAGTGGAGGCCTGGGAGGCCCGATGTGGATCTGCGGGCTCTGGTCTTAAGAGGCATGGGGCTGCTCGGCTTAGCCTGCACGTGCGCTGCAGGAAGGCATGGGCAGTCTTGTGAGCTGGTACTGCCTGGGGATGCCTGGGTGGGTGGAGAAAGCTGCAGTGGGTTCAGGGCTACAGAGGGGTGGGGCAGTTCCAGGCACCCTCTGTGCACAGGAATAGGTGTTTGAGTGGGAAGCAGGAGGCTGGAGATGGATTTTAAGAGAGTGCTTGTGTCTTTGTGCTGATATTGCCCTGGTCACAGCCTGGCAGTGTGCCCAGGATCTCTCTGAGCCACAGTTGCCCAGGAAGGCATTAGGGCCAGAGTCAGGTATGGCTCAAGTTGGCACCTGAGGAAGTCAGGCGGGAATGGGGCTGGGTGCAAGCACAGGGCACAGCTCCCTTGGGAACACACACTGCACTGCCTGAGTGAGAATCTGCAGGGGCAGAACCGTGGGTAAGACCAAGAGATGGTGTGCAGGGGGCGGGGCAGATTTGCCCTAGTCTCAGATAAAAAGAAGAAAACACCTAATTAGTACAAAAACAGGTGAGTTACAGAGGTACACGCTCTGTGCCAGGGAGGGACTGCCACAGTCCTCAGTCCTGAACAGACTCTGCTGCACCCAGAGAGATGGAGGAAGCAGGTCAGAAATGCATATTCTGGGCCCAGGAAGGAGTTGGGATGGGACTCAGCCAGTGATTGCTGCTTCCGGTTGAAACTCCAGAGGGAGGATGGTGGGGGATGAAGAAAACAAGAGTCAAGATTCGGAAAGCTGAGGTCAGGTAGAGTCCCCTCTCCTGATGGGAGAAAGGAACTGCTCAGCACCTACATCACATTTATTTTTACAATCAGCGCATGAATAAGTTCATGGAGAGTTTAAGGGGAGGGGAGAATCTGGGACTGGAAGAAAATCTAATCTGTTAGCAGAACAGCAAGTCTTGGTGGCTTCAAGGGGATAATTGGTGGCTTCACAGGGATAAGAGAAGACTGTATTACTCAAGCGAAGATCAGGTCACTATGGGCATCCACTTCCTGAGCTGTGCCCACTTCTCAGGGGGCCCTGCCGAACTCATGAGAGGCAGTGGCCTTGTCCTAGATACCCGAGGTACAGGCAGCTTCGCTCCCAACAAGTGATGTTCTGGTAAGATGGTGGAGGGACCTGGGCCTGGCTGTAGAGAGGCCCCCTGCCCTGGGCTGCTGGAGGACAGGCCAGGCTGTTGGAAGGGCAGTATCAGTGCTCATTGCTGAGTCAGTTCCTGGAAGAGGTGGGGAGGGCTGGCGAGCTTCATGCAACTGGTCAGGGGG
>RJWT010017355.1:0-19383 GCA_004365215.1 Cuniculus paca | reverse complement strand
TTTTCCTGGGTTCTTCCAAACGAGTGGGTAGTGGGGTTTCTGGAACCTCCCCCTTTGGCTGCAATTTTCTCTGGAGCGTGACTGTTTGGTTTTCCTGGCCAGTGCTGGCCACAGGTATCCAATGGTGCCCACTGGGGTGGAAGTGTCCCGAGGGCTGCTGGAGTGTATGTGGAGCAGAGCCTGCCTCTGCCTTCCCTCTTAGCTGGTTACCAGTGAGCAAGGTCTCCCAATGTCGGCTGCAATGCACGTGGAGCAGGGCCTACCTTTGCCTTCCCTCTAAACTGGTTACCAGCGCACAAGGTCCACTCCTTTCTTTTTTCTACAAGTTTCAACATATGGGTTTTCATTTCTTGGTTGCCCTTCAGTTGTGGTTTTTATTATTATTATTATTATTATTATTATTATTGTACTAGGAATCAAACTGAGAATCTTGAACACTCAGAACCAGTTCTGTGCTACTGAGTTATACCCCTGAGTTATACCCCAGTTCTGCTTTATGTGCTCTCATTTTTAAATCTCTTTTGAAATTCATTTTTTGACACATTAAGTGGGAACATGTTCCTTCAATTCTCAATTTATAGGGATAAAATTTATTCATCCTTTCATTAACTTCTTGTAACCACATTACATAAGAGAAGCTATCACTAACATTACATTTGTTAACATTATATTTATTAAACAAAGTTAAAAATTGAACAATATCTGACATTCCATTGTTAAAAGCTTTAAAACTTTTGTAATATGTTACTTACGATTTACCATCTTATAATGTGTCTATTTCTGTTGTTCAAATATTTTAGGTCTTTTCTTTCCTTTACCATGTAGCTTAAATATGACTAATTTTTACTAAATATTAGTTTATGTATGCACATGTTTTCCTTTCCATATATACCATTCTTTATAGGTCATTTTCTTTTTTTCTTGAGGTACTCCCTTTAAAGTTCCCTTGTACCATGTTTCTTGGTGGTAAATTGCCTTAACTTTTGGTTATCTTGAAACTTCAGAATTTTGTCTCATACTTGTATGATAGTGTGCTGAGCACTGAATTGTAGATTGAGGAATAATTTTCACTTTCCTCATAATAATTTCACTGTCTTCTGCCTTCTATTTTTGCTCATTGTTGTGAATTATACTTCTATGCTGTCCTTCTGCATTCTGTTCACCTTCTGTATTCTGTAATCTTCATTTTTAAATTTGTACTCTTCTTTTTTAAAGTAGTGTCAATGTTTAATTGAAAAAATAAAAGTGATGAGTGAGGGAGAAACTGGCTCCACAGAGTGAGCTTGGACTAAGTAAAAGATGAAAAAGCAAGGTAAAAGAACACACAGAGGAAGCAGGGTGGGCTCTCATGAGAAGAGCCTCAATATCCTTAAGCAATACTCTTGAAGACAGCAAAGTCTTTTTGGATAGAACCTCAGTTGCACATGAGGTAAAATCAAGAAATAACAAATAGGATCAAATCAAATTAAAACAAATTTTGCACAGCAATGGAAAGAACCACCAGAAAGAAGAGACAAACTACCTAGTGGAAAAAAATTACCAGCTACTCCTCATACAGGGGACTAATGTGGGGAATATAAATAAAACAACAACAAATGCCAGAAGTGCTGTGGGGAGAAAGGAACCCTTTCTCACTGTTGATGGGAGCGCAGACTGGTACAACCACAGTGGAAATCAATGTAGACATTCCTCAAAAAATTTGGATTAAAGGTCCTATTCAACCCAGTTATTCCCATTCTGATTATCTTCCTGGAAGAATTAAAAACATCATACCACAGCAATATATGCTCACCCATGTTTATAGAAGCACAGTTTTTAATAGCTAAAAGCAACAATAACAACAACAAAAACCAACCCAAATACCCATCAACCAAGGAATGGATAAAGAAGATGTGTTTTTTAAAAAATATATAGTGGAGTACTATTCAACCATAAAGAAGGATAAATTTGAGACATTTTTGGGTAAATGAATGCAACTTGGGACCATACTCTTAAGTGAAATAAATTGGACTCATGAGTGTAAATATCATATCATCTTCCTGGTGTGAGAAACTGAAAGAGTAAATAAGGACCAAAATATACAGTAGATATTGTGAAATAGGAAGAAATTGTTCAAAAGAAAAGAAGAACTAGGGTGGGGGAAGGGAAAAGGAAGGCAGGGAAAAGAGAAAATAAATAATTTAAACAGATTATGAAAATTGAAACAAAGCTTTGTAAATAGGGAGGGGGAGATGGGTCAAAGAGGAAAAGGAATTGGGAAAAATAGAGAAATCAAAGTATATCATGTACAGGTACAAATGCCTTATGATTAATATGATCATTATGTGTATCCAAAATGTACCGATAAATGTGATTGCTAGGTCGTATGTGACTACTATGCATGTATAGTATAGTACTGTAAGAAACTTACAAATTTGATGCTAATGTTGCTGTGCCACTTAGCATTCCAAAAGAAACAAATAAGGGCTCCTTTTGCTCTACATCTGCACCAGCATTTGATGTTAGTTTTCTGGATTTTGAAGAGTCTAATGGTTGTATTGTGTCATATTCTTTGTGTTTTAATTTACATTTCTTTGATGATAGATAAATAAAGTCTCTTTTCATAGGCTTACATATTTTGGTAAGGGTTTACAAAAGTGTCCCTTTTTTATCAGCTAGTCTGTTTCCTTATGTTTGAATTTTAAGAATTCTTTTTATATTTGCATAAGAATCTTCTATCGGGTGTCTTTTGCAAGTGTCTTCCCCGGTCTATGTGTATTTCTTCCATTTTCTTGACTCAGTGCATATTTTTAGAAATTTAAAAAAGTCCAGATGATTAATTCATTCCTCCAAAAACAAAAGAATTGAAAAACTTAGACCCTCTAAATAAAACAGTCAAAACATAAGCAATGGAAAGGAAGAAAATGTGTAAGTGTCCATCTGCTTTTAAGAAGCACTCTTTTGTCTATGGTATGCCCCAGTTTTGTGGCAATATATCCAGGGTTAGAATTTCTTCTAATTGTCCCAGCTTCATAATGTATTTAATCAATTTGAAGGTCTGTATGTTTTGACCAGACTTAGAAGATAACCACATTCATTATTTTAAAAGTATTGTTTCTTTTCATTATTTCTATTCCCGAGATTCTAATTAGACTCTTTCTCATTCAAATCCCTATGCATCAACTGCATTGCAACATTTATCAGAAGTAAATATGTCAAGAATATAGTGGTTTCTTATGTACTTTCCTTCAATATTGACTACCAGTTTGACCCGTTCAATTTTAAAGTTTCAACAATTATATTTTCAATCCTAGAAGCTGAGTACTTTTTGTGCGTTCATTTTTGAAAGACTCCTGTTATTCAGTCATTCTTGTAATTTTATCTTTTTTTCTGGTATCATATATGGACGTCTTATTTTGTTTGCCTTCTAGTTTTTCTGGTCATCTTTGGCAACTTACCACTGACTTTATTCTCTGATAGTTCTTAGGGATACTGGGCATATTGTTCTCTACTTTTGCATTCAGTGAATGGGTACACCCCTTGTAAATTTTGGTTTAGAAGTGTTATAATTCTCCAAACTCCTGGGTGTTTCAATGTTTGTTATTCCCATGTAGGGATTCTCCTCAAGGAATTCCATACCTTCCCAGGGACCTGCTGATCCTGCTACTTTGGCTCCCAGCTGTTTCAACTATTCACTGCTCTGACCTCAACATCCTGTTCTTGCCTGTTTAGTCCTGAGCTGCTTACCCTTGGCTCCTAAGTGCTTTACCTCAGGCTCACTACCTGCAAGGTACTGCTTCCTAGTATTCAAGAGCAGTCCCCAGCCAGGCTGGGTCCTAATCATAGTATGTTTATTCTTACGACAGGATAATTTTCTGGAGATCTCTCATACATTATGAGGTAGTAACCATTTCCAAGTGTATATCCTGCCCAAGATTAAGTCGCAACAGAAAGCGATCCCTCAGAGCTTCAGTGCTTCATGATACTGAAAACAGAACTGCTGTTTGGTTGTTTTAACTTGTCTGGAAGCTCTCCATTTTGTGAGTCTTCATTCTTCAAAATAGAAGCCAGAAAGCACGATATTCTAATTTTCTTGAAACTAAGAGACGGGCAAACTATTTAGGCTCCCATAAGCCAACAAATTTAAACCAACCCCTAAGTAACAAATCAGAGGTCCTAGGAAACAGAAGTCTTGCAGAATGTACTCTGGCATTCATGGTGGCAGATGCCTCCAAGTCTGAGGGCTGACAGTGCAAAGGACATGGTGGGATCGTTTGATGATCCAGCACAATGGTATTGGAGCAAAGTGGGAGGCTATGTCGGGTAAGTTTTGTAATATGTTTTGAATATCGTTTAGGAATGTTTAAATTCTACCTGCTTTTTCAGCCTTTCAAGAAATTTTTAAGTAGCCTAAAATTCTTTCATTTAGAGGAAGCAAAACAACTTGATTATATGTATAGTTTCATTATTTCAATAGTATGAACATTGTCTTATTTAAAAAATTCAATAATAATTATTTTCATTTATTTTTGACTACTACAGAAAAGCATAATCACATACATATTATTGGGGTAACATGCTTTGATATATGTAAACATTCTGTAATGTTGAAATCATATTACACATATCCTTTCATTCGAACACTCATTATTTCTCTGTGTAGAAAACCTTCAAAACCCTTTCTTTCCACGTTTTGAAATAGAGTACACTGTTATTATCTATAGTTACCCTATGAGGTGGCAGCACACAAAAACTTCTTATACTGACCTAACTGTAACTCAATGCCGTTGATTAGCATCTCCCCATCTCTCTACTCCACTATCCTTAGCTTCTAATAACCACCATTTTACTCTCAAATTCTCTGAGATCAAATTTTTGGATTTCACATATGAGTGACATCATGTGGTACTTGTTGTCCTGTGCCTAGCTTATTTAACTCAACAAAGATTTTTAGTTCCATGCATGTCACAAATGATATAATTTCACTCTATTTTATTGCTGAAGAATATTTCATTGGGTATATATACCATATCTTTGTATACCCAACAGGTAATGGACACTTAAATTATTTTTCACTTATGGACTGTCGTGAATAGTTTTGCAATGAACTTGGGAATAAAGATGTTTTTGCAATGTACAGATTTTTATTTCGTTTGGGGATATACACTGTAGTGGGATTGTTGAGTTGTACTATAGTTTCACTTGTAGTTATTTTTAATAACTCTATACTGTTTAGCAACTCCATACTGTTAGTAACACTATACTGTTTTGTGTAATGGCTGCAGTAGTTTATAGTCCCACCAAGTAGTTTATAGTTTTATAGTGTGAAAGTGTTCCCTTTGCTCTTCATTCTCACTAGCACTTGTTATCTTCAGTCTTTGTGATAGTGACCATTCTTACTCTTCAGATAATATATCATTGTAGTTTTTATTTCCATTTCACTGATGATTACAGATGTTCCATATTTTTTCATATGCCTGTTGGCCATTTGACTTTATGACATGTATGTTTTATTTTTTGAGGCTTTTTAGATTTACTGCCCATCCTTTAATTGCATTAGTTCTTTTATTAGTACTGACTTTTTGGATTTACTTACATACATTTGATTTCAATCCTTTGTCATGTACATACATTGCAGCTATTTTCTCCCATTTTGTGGGTTGTTTGTGCACTCTGTGGATTGTTTCTATGCTTTGCAGAGCTTTTGTTTGATGTAATTCTGGTTTTCTATTTTGGCTTTCATTTTTTGTGGTTTTAGAGTCTTGTCCAAAAATCTCATTGCCCATTCCAATATCATGAAGTGTTTTCTCTATGTGTTATTCTAGCAATTACACAGTTTCAGATATAACATTTAAGTATTTAATCTATTTTTTTTTTTGTAACTAATGAGAGATAGGTGTATAGTTTCATTTTTCTGCAGGGAATAGCCACATTTCATAGTGCCACTTATTGAAAAGACTATCATTTCTCCATGTGTGTTCTTAGTACCTAGTTGGTTGTAGAAGTGGGAGTTCCTGTCCAGCCTCTCTATTATGTTTCATTGGTCTTTGCTTCAATTTTCATACCGACACCATGCTGTTTTGCTACTCCATCTTTACCCTACCTAGTACGTTTCAGATAATATTATGTCTCTTCTTTCGTAGTTTTTGCTCAGTATGACTTTGGATATTTCAGGCTTTTTGTGGCTCTATATTTTAAAATTGCTTTTCCTAGTTTTGCAAAGAATATCTTTGAAGTTTTTGTCAAAAAGTGAGACAATAAAACATTGGAATGAGACATCTTGTTGAAAACCAATTTTGATAATATACCATAAATGGAGTAGCTCATCCCCAAGTACAGAGAATAACGTTCTCTATGTTTCTTTCACAAAAAATAGATACATTGACTTAGAAGAAAAAGAATTTTACTTCAATTGTAATAAAAGTTACATATGAATACCTTGTATCACAAATTTTCATGTTTTTCTTATTGATATTACTATTTTTTAAGCATAATACAAACTTCACAAAATGTTAAGAGCTCTTTTCTCCCATTGTTTATTCATTGTAATAGAGAACCACAATGCTAGAGCTTCACTAAAAGTTTGAAATTGTGTTCAGATTCAAGCTCTGGCTCCTGAAATCTTATTTTGCTAGATCTACAGAGACAGTTAATTACGGATAAATTACTATGTTGGCAATAACTAACAATAAACACACGTGACACAGGGAACAGATATTGTCTGTGCGCTGTTTTCAATAGAATCTTATAATCCGCTTCTGTATGTTTTTGATAAGTTTTGCTTAAGATGAAAACATGTGTTTAGTCATATTGACATAAGATTTTTGAAATGCAGCTGCAGTGGTAGTATTGTTTATGGTTTCAATGAAACCTAAAATATATTTCCTTTTGGCTGAGGAAGATAGTGAGTGACAGGGTGGTTTGAGATTTCGCTCTTTAGTTTCCCAGATTTCTCTGGGCTCTCTTAAGATTGCCAGATAAGATGCGCGCGCATGTGTGTGTGTGTGTGTGTGTGTGTATGTCCACGCGCGCGTGCGGGACACGAGAATTCCTTTCAGAAGTTGAAAAATCAGTCTTAATCTACATTGGTTTAGGACAGATGTTCTTAGAAATCTGCAGATCTTTTATTGTTATTATAGTTGAACTTGTTTTTCAAAGTGAGCTAGGTCTTTAAACCTACAAAAATAACTCTTCAATCATGGCAAATCTTAGTCTAATCAAAAGTATGAAAAGTAAGCTATATCACAAAATCCATGTAGGAAGATTTATGAAATACAACTAGGTATTTAGTGCTGCTAATTTAGCAGATATTCAAACTCCTGATCATAAAAACTTACTGAGTTCAACTCTTCCAACTATAAATTTTATTTTTTAATCATATATTTATATTTTAAAATGAACAATTTACTGATATGTTTAGAAGTTTCATTTTATAAGTTCTTTTCTTTGACAGAAATTTTTAAATGAAATTTTTGTATCTGTAATTGAGGTTACTTTGCCATAATATCTAGACTTATACATCACTAACAGTTTGAGTTTTATAAATGTAATGTAAAAATCATTACAGTTTATTTTCTGAAGCATGTGATTTTGATTTTCAGAAGGGCTTAATCTAAATATGCACAACTCTAGCAATACATGCTTTCTTTTTCTGCACAAGATAGGGCCAACTCATGAAATTATGTCATAGTGTAGACTATTAAAATGAATTTGGATTTTATTTTACCCTAATGTTCAATCATTCTTTGAAAGTTTTAACTGTAATTTTTATGCTTTAATATAAAAATCTATAAAAGAATGAGCAGTGAGCTATATTTCCTGGTCTTTTTATTTTGAAACAGGATCTTACTGTGCTGTTCAGTTGTCCAGTCTGGGCTAGACTTGGGATCCTCTTGCCCCAACCCCTCAGAGTACTGCAATTATAGACCTCCACTTTAATATCCAACTTGCTTCTCATTTTAGTCGTGAGTGATGTTGTTTGTGCAACAGCTAACAGTAAGGTTTTACAGACTATCCCAGGGAAAGACCCTAATTTTCAGAGTTTAAAAAAAATCTTCTGGTTCAATTTTGAACAAAATTGTATTTATAAGGTAAAATATACTTCAATTCTGTTTTTGTCATCCTAACGGGATCAGTTAAATTTCAAGATTCCTGAAGAAAGAAAAGCAGTAAATTTGTATTTTTGATGGTATGTGAAAAGGATTACTTTCCAAAAAGAGAGAAAACAAAGGAAAGGAAATTATGACTGCCTTCTGTCCTATACATTACTTAGGCTTACATTGTGAGGCATTGTATCTCACCAAAGATAGCCAAATATTCTTTTCTAATGATCTGAAGCGAGATGTGGGAATAGGTAACTTCAGAAATAGAAACGGTTTGCTTCTTTCTCAGTTTTTTCATTTGTGACTTTTACCCAAGAGCCACTAGTTCTCTTTGTTGATCTCCCATGGAGGTATAATGAAAAGCACTGCAGAATTTGTACAAGACATCGGTACATCTCATATGACTTGTAAGCCCTCACCATTGACATCCTTCAAACAAAGGAAGCCTTCCGTTCTGTGCATTGCCTTATTATGTACTACTGTGAATGCAGATAAAGTCCTTTCCCAGCATTCACTAAACATAAAGTCCTATTTTTGGCAAGGAGATGATATTTATCTGTCAGAAACTGAAATCTTGACTCTATTGTTGAAAAAGGTCTTTCTGCTTGGTTTTCTGAATTTTAAGTCATCTATTCTTTGTAAAATGGTAAAAATCTTAAAGTTCTTTTATTTTGTTACTATATAAAAATCTATAGTGCTTTTTAGTCAAAATATCCACAGAAAACTGTCAACTTAGTTATCCACATTTTAAAAATGCTAAATGTGTACTCAAAGCCTAATGTGACTTTTTTATTTATTTATTTATTTTTTGATATTTTTGTGACAGGGTCTCATTATACAGTTCAGGCTGGACTTGAACTCACTTTGTAGCTCAGGCTGGTTTCGAACTCACAGCAATCCTCTTGCCTTAGCCTCCCGAGTGCTGGTATTACAGGCATCACCACCACGCCCAGCAGCCTAATGTGTCTTGCAGAAGTAGAAACTTGGTAAGTGATCTTTACTTAAAAGTGAATGGAAAAATAAATCAAATAATCAATCAGTGAATCACTATACCAATCACCTTTTTCTTTGTATAGTTTCATAAAAAGGAGAAAATGTTGTGCTTTGCTTATTAGATTAGCCTAAGTATTAAAGTTGAGACTGGGAGCCATAGAGAATATGATTTTATGGATCATTACATATATTTCAACTATTTTGGAAAGTCTCCTAACTCACTGATAGGAGAACTTTAAGCACTAGAATTACATTTAAGCAAAAGAGATTCTCAGGTCATAAATCATAAGAGTAAGAGACCCACTGCAGGAAGAAACTGCATCACTCATGTATTTGTTGGGTGGATGGCCAATGGAATGCACCAGATTATTTACAGTATTTCTCCATTTCAAAGTCAATTTTCTCCAACCACATACAATTAACTTTGTTAAATTGACTATACATATAATGAGAATCCAGTGAATTACTTTTTCATTGTACTTATGTTCCCCATCATCTAATCTTTCTTCATAATTTCTTTATTCCTCTAGTTCTTACATTCAGAATTGTGCATTTCGGAATGTACTTTACTTAGGTTAATATTCTCTCATGCTAGG
The DNA here is from genome assembly GCA_004365215.1 of Cuniculus paca. Classification (NCBI taxonomy): domain Eukaryota; kingdom Metazoa; phylum Chordata; class Mammalia; order Rodentia; family Cuniculidae; genus Cuniculus; species Cuniculus paca. Next base: position 9,713 of record RJWT010017355.1, on the reverse strand, counting down.
TGAACTACATTATAAATTACTTGTAAGAAAATGTATGTGCATTCATATTGCCCAATCTTGGGCATTCTATAAGGTCAGTGTTGCCAAATAATGTTTCTATAAGCCAGAATCATTCTCAAATATATAAGGGTATTTACAGGCAAAAATTCTACTAATAAAGAAGAAATGTATTTAATTTATACCACTAAAATCCTCTTGCATCCTTTGGTATACTAGCATTCTGTGACTCCCTTTCTCTTTCCTGCCATCCACATGTTTCAAAACCCATAGTCCCAATTTTAGAGTTGCGTTATTAAAGAGAATTTTACTAAGCAATGTCTAAGTGTCAGGAACTGTGCAAAACTATAGATCAAAGGGTGTAGGTAATTATTTTGCATTGTTTCCAATGTAGAGGAAACAGAAAAGGGTGGTCTGAAAAATATATTTGTACTTTTCATTTGGGACTGACAGTTCTTATGGAAAACTACTTAAAGTCTTGCCAGATTTAATCTGTAGCACCTCAGTCCCTGTGGGAAAAATCACAAGGCGTGTTTGCAACTTTGCTCACTGTGTGACTGAACTGGGAAGAGAGGGTGGAAGTTGTTATGAAACATCCTACTCCACATGGATGGAGAATTGCCAAATGCTTAACTGAGTTCCCGCAGAGGCCAAGGTGAGCAGGAAACAGGTTACAGTAGTGACGCAGGGGAAGCCTGGTGGAGCTGCTAAACTCCCTCACTTAACACAGAGCTGTAGAAATTAATGTCCAATGCCACTGAGAAAGAGATTAATGACTTTGATTGGATGACACAAAGACCAAGTGATTACACTTTCAAGATCAAAGCTGCTTTTCATTAATGGAATCATCATTTGCTTTAATAAGCTATTGCATCAGGAAAAATTCAAGAGATTGTGAGCAAATCAAGACAATAAAATGTTTCCTTCCCTCACACATACACACGAAGAGAATGAAATGTTTTATTGTTTTCTAGTGATGCATATAGTTTGCTTCTATGAAGAATGACTTCAGACATGCAAATAAGGCCCTTGACTTCATCAGATAGTGCACACAAGGGAGGAAATCACACAATCAGGCTAAATTTTTAACTCCGTATTTACCAAATCCATTCTTTACAATTATATTTCAAAATGCAAATATTTTAGTGTGTATAGCTTACCAAGTCTGTTATCTTTGGTACTGTGGAAGAATCTAGGATTGAGAAGAAATGATGAGGAAGAAGGAGAAAGAGGGAGGAGAGGCATATAAATAAAAATGAACAAGAAAAACTGGAGAAAGAAAAATGACAAATTATGACTATCTGAACTTATTAAGAAAATCTTGCCGAGATCTTCTATATAAGAAGGTACCAGAAAGAAGTAGCACCCTAACTTCCCTGTCTATCATAAAGGGTCAAGTAGCTTCATTTGTGAATGAGAACACTGAACTTCGAGACCCCTTAAAGTCAAAAATCTTAAAAACACCACTAAAGAATGGAAAAGATTTATATGTGAAGGAAGCTCTCAAAAAATCAAGATGCTTTGAAGGAAAATGCATTCTCCATGGGCACTGTGTCCATCAATCCACTCAACAAAATAGTATTGTCTTTAACATGATTTAACTCAAATTTCACATATCTTTGTATCAAAATTTGACATTGACCTGTGTTGGGGATTTATTTTACTTGACAATCACAAATTGTGGTATGTTTCTTACTGGTGTCATTTTATTAAGGTGACTTCTATAAGTAAAATGAAGGATAAGAGAAATGCATTGACTGGCAAGTTCACATTTACTTTCACTCGTTCATTCATTTGTCCCTTCTTTTCTTCATTCATGTGGCTGTCAGGGATCTACCGAGGTTCAGTACAGTGGGTAAAGTAAGGCGTAAATTCAAGTACAAAGGAATCTTGGCCTGGTTTGGGAAATCAGGTTAATTTTTATATTTCCAAGTCTGTAGTAATGTTGGTAGTTGGAGCATTTTTTAGAATTCAAATTTTGCTTTATTAAAAAGTATTTTTCAGCAAAATATTTGCAGGTAAACAGGTAGAAAAATCTGTGTTGATACTTTAATAGCTTCACTTCTTTATGTATTTTAATAAATGCTCACCAAATGAATAGCTCTGACACTGTAAAGCAATTTGTATAAAACCAATAGAATCAGTTCATACTTGGGCAGTACTCCCTCTTTGTGTATTCTAAATTTACATTTCTGCAACTATATTAAACCTATTCGAAATGCCCTAGTTACCCAAAGCTACCAAACATAATTTGTTTGTACCATTAGACAATTACCTAATTGCACTTTCTAAACCTTTGATTGCATTTCTAGATCTTATTAGAAGCATCTCCCACTTAGAAGGTGGACTTTAAAGCAGAAAGGTCTTGACATTATATTCCTTAATAAAAATCTGCGATCACTTTTACATTTTTGTGGCATACTGATGTAATTTATTTTTCCAGTTCCTTTTGTTCTTTCTTGGTGGTATGTGTGACTAATGCAATTCAGATGGAGCTGTAGCCATGGAAACAATAAGAGGGCAGAAATTTGAGTCTATTTTGTTTTAGGCATCTATCCCATCACCCATACCTGTCAATTTCTGGGTCGCAGGAATATGTTTTATTAAAATAGGAGATGAAAATAATTATAATTGGTTTTGATATCATGAGCTTCTTGCTTTTTAAAAATGCTATATACTGATGTTTTATGATTTATTAATATCCTATACTGACTTAGGTTACAAAGAGGAATTTCTTCTATTCAAAGATAATGTCAAGTGTGTGATATCAGTGAAAACATTGAACAGTTATACAAAACATATGTGATCAATATGTCCCATTTGTTCTTGGGATGTAGAACTGTCTCGGGGATATTTCATTTAGTAAACATTGTTTGTAAATTAAAGCACTTTCAAACACCACTCATGTATGTATTAGTGCTTTAATGTCATTTGACAATAAATTTGCTACCAATTGCTCTTACATTTCATTGAATAAAAGTTACACATATCAGACAACAGCTATTTTGTTCTTATTCCAGTTTAAATATCATCACCTTCCTTGTATGCATCATTTCTAAATGAATGATCTTCTCTGTATAGGTAATACGGTTTATTTTCTCCGTAGTCTTTCTTCTGTACTCTACAACTCCTTGTACTTGCTTTGATTTGCTTCATAGAATGGCAAACTATTGGAACTGAAAAGAACTTGAGCTATCCAATTCAACACATGAGTTTTATAGCAAAGACAATAAGCCCTAACCTCAAGTACAATAGCCTTCTCACTATCTCCCTTTGGATTACAGGGAAGCTAAATATAACATGTCCCAGAATGAACTGTTACATTTCTGAAAAACTCCTCCCACAGTGCTTCCAATACCAAAAATGTCACAAGCCTTCATTCAAATGCTTAGGCCAAAAATCTCGAGCCCATCCATGAATCTTGCTTTTCCCTGTTAGCCTGGGATCCAATTCATCTGTTAGTCTCATTTCATGTCTCAGCTCAAAATAAGAATAGACATCTTCACAAAGATGCTGTCCTTGACTCCCACTCCACAATGCACTCTGTGTCTTCACTATGGCTTATGTGTTCCCATGGAACTTTTATACTTTACGTTGATTGGCTGAATCATTGTTGCCATTCTGTGGTATAAACTTCTTGAGGACGGGGACTTTATATACCTTATTCACCACTGTATCTTCAGCTGCTGATGCACAGAATATTCTCACTGATTATAACTGAAAGACTGAATGACTACATTAGCTAAGTCAGTGATCAGTGAGTAATGTTATATAATCACTCAGTAGCAAAGCTGGAAAAAAACCCCTGAAAATTCTTTCACTTCTACTTTGTTCTCAACTATAATAAGCTGCCTGTCAATGTTTTTAATTTTGCTCTTACCCTTTTAACATTTTGTTCCTAGTATAATTTTGGCCTTCAAATACAAAGAGTAATCATCCATTTACATGACTAATTTCATGAAGCTTTCCTGGTTGTTATTTTTTTTCTGATTGCTACCTTATCTTCACAAGACCCAATTAGTTCATTCTTTCCTGTTCCTTCTAAGACTAGTTGACATCTGCATTTCTAAAAGTCTTAGATCTTTTATGAAACAATTCTTATGTTACAACTTCACGTTTTTCAGCCTGTCCAGTCCATTAATGTGGTTTTGGATGGAACCATTAAGATATTTCAAGTCACAACTGCAGACTAACTGAAGCCTGGAGCCCTCTTATAGGTTTTTTCAAGTTAGTAGAATTCAGTTCCTTGTGTTCATAGATCTGAAATCTGTACTTTTCATGAATTGTTGTTTAGGGGCAGCATTCAGCTCCTGAAGGTCATGTCTTCCTATAGGTAGTTCACAAGGTAACTATTGTGAAATACCAAGCCACAAAGAGACATCATTTTGACTAGTCTATAAGTACCAGAGAAAACTTTTAAAAGTTCAGCTAATTAGGTGAAACCCACCATGGCTATTTTTCATTTTCCTATATAGTATAACAATCAAGGAGCCGAAATTTCATATTTACAAGGTTCTATTCACACTCAAGAAGATTATACAAAACATGAACGTCAAAGGATGAGACTTGTGGGAAACATCTTAGAATTTTACCTAAGACTTTACAATTCCTATTAAGAGTAAGAATTGCTGAGGGGAAACAGAGAAAGAAAAATAATGAAAAGAATCAAAGTCCAAGTACTAATTATATAACATTTTTCACACTGGAATATTTCTGTTTTCCTTATTATGTCCATTCAGCATGTGAATTGAGATGCTGCATGATATTAAAACATTCTATATGCTGATTTATTTGAAACATGTACAAACTGGTATCTGTTTTCAGTTGCATGAAATTTCAGGGACCTTAGTAATCCTGTGGAATCTTCAGTAGGAGGTGTTTCCCAAGGTATTTGGCAAAGGAATTTATTTTCAGGCTAGTGTTAGCTGGTGTTGAGTTGGTTTTCACTTCAAGATTATGTTTATTTACTGTCAGGGTTCTTTCTGCTTGATTGAGTTTTCTTTCTGATTGGTAGGTCTCTGTCAGTCATCTGAATATTTTTAATATCACTTCTGCTCCAGAGCCTGTAGTTCTCAAATCTGGGTTCATATTAGAATGTCCTGGGGAAACCTTTAACATCTGGCTTACTGGGCCCCAACCCTAGGAATCTGAACATTGCTCAATAATGTATATATATATATACTAAGTCAGATGCTTTTAGGAATATACTTTAATGTTTGAAGTATTTAGGAATAATGGTTATACCTACAGAATTTTATTTAATTTTTACCATGATTCCATGAACTCAGGATTATTAGATCTATTTTACAGAAAAGAAATTAAAGATTAAAAGAGTTAAATTACTTGTCCAAAATCTCAGAGTAGAGACAGAATTTGAAAATACAGTAGTCTGACCTGTCTCTAAAACCTATTCATAAATTGAATCATTCTGCTATATTGGTTGATAAATTAAAGTTTTATCAAAAGAAGATAATATCAAATCTTTAATTTTAAAAGCGTTCCTCTCTTTTGGGGTCTGTAGTTGCACAATGACAGAGAAAGAAAAGCACCTTGCCAAAATTTTGACACTGCTACTTATTGAAGCAGGAAATCCTGGTCTTGCTGAATTGAGAGCATCAGGCTAACAAGGGTTAAAGAGAATGGACAGAAAACAGTCAGAAGTGAGCTTACCCGGCCTACATTTCCAACTGGTCAAAATGTGTTTCCTTTTAAAATCATGTTGCACAAGTAAATATTTTCTAGGCAAATTTCATTAGAGTTTGCCAAAGAGACAGCCATTTCATCATATATAGAAGGGGCATCATTTAATTTCTGCCAGTTTTCAATGATGAGAATTTGTGATTTAACTGTTAGGCATGAAGATCTAATAACATAAAAGCCCTTCGTGATTACTGCATTTTTCACATACATTTTAAGAGATTTACTAACCACACACAAACACTAGCTTCTGCTATCCAAGACTGAGAGATTAATACTTCTATTTTGAAAATACCTTTTCCCAGATTTTCTTTAGTGTGCTACACACATTTTATTTCATCAACATATGTGCCACAGTATTTCTAGGGAATGGGTAGTCCTGAGGTCACCTGAGAGGTACTGGAGAATGTCCACAGTCCCAGTGGACTAAGAGAAAGGAGGACTGCTTTTCATTCTCAGCATTGCAATAATTCACTATGTTCCCTTTAGCAACTATATAGAACGTAACTTTAGTTGTACTCTGCCTTGCAGAAATGTAAACATGGTTACAAAGGTAATCTTGGTTACCTTAAAAAAAAAGATGCTGATCCAAATCAAATCAGTAGACATTTTATTGAACAAAAGAGTTCAGTGAGGTCAATAAAAGTAAACAACTGACTTTCATTCTCACAAAACTCAAACTATAGGTGAAAGCAAAGTAAATAAATTTAGTATAGGGAATTTTTTTCAATTTTTTCTTAGTTTCTGTTTAGGATATGTGGTAAATTCATTCAATACGGGGGAATTGGTACATATGCATAATTGTACCTGTAAGATTTTTATAAACTCTCACTTTAACAATGAAAAAAACACAAAATATCTTGGGGAAGTAATGAACTTAATATTAGAGGTTTACCTTAACTCCAACATTTACTTAAATGACTAAATGCTTTACTCCTAGGTGAGTCTCAAGTTTGTTAATCAACTGGTCAAAATAATATCAATCTTCGGGAACATAGTAAAGAAAAATTAAAAGCAAGCTAGTACACATGAAAAGCTCTCTCAAAAGTGGAAAATTCTTTGTGAATATTGGTGGTTGTTGTTTTACAAACGCCCTTGGACCTAAAGGGCAAGGAACCAGCAAAGGTTCAGGGATGTCAGGATATCACAGAAGCATTCACATTAATCAATTGGTTGTTATATACTGTTTACTGAAATACAAATGTAACTAGGCATTCTGTGTTTGAACTGGCAACCGATCTCTATAAGATCAGCTTGGCTCACACTCCTAGGTGCACTGGGGACATTCTTGTTGCTCTGATCTTTCTACTTCATACCTTGTACTCCAGCATGATCAGGGGAGTTTCTTTTTCAGTAGCCACATTGCTGACTCATGCTGGCCTTGTAGTTGAGTATTGCTTCAGAGATCACCCGACAGATGAGCAGGCACTTTGTCACTCTTTCTGAGAGAGAACTAGAAATGCCCTTGGAAAGCAGCCTCCACAGCCACTTGGGTCATTCAAATGTGCTACATTCCAGAGGGATGACTATAGCAAAAGTATGATTTCCCTGTGTGCTTGGGAAATACCCTCTGAAGGAATCTGACACTTTTAAACCCTGGTTAGACTGTTATCTTAAATTATTTACAAGCAAATTTTACTGCACTCTGAAACTTACGTTATCATTTTATGTTTGTTTTTCTCCTCTGAATGAAGATATCACAGTAGGAAATTACTGTTCGTGTGTGAGTGACTTTGGTTTTGCTTTGTTTTTATTCTCAAATAAATGCACTGTGCCAGTAATTCGTGTCTTGGGAAGAGGAAGCAGCAATGACTCGCTGTCAGTGGCTCTGTCTTTACACTGGAGTGAAGTGGTTCTGGGTCAAAGTGTTGGCTGGGGCTGCCCAGGCACGGTGAGGACACTGTTTTCGTTTAGCTCAATTGCTATGGAGCAACAAAAATAACAGTTTCTAAAATGCTTTTCCGTGTACTGAATATAAGTGTGAGAACACAATAATTATCCCAATGAATAATTTTTAAAATACTTTGAAATGTGAAGTAGGATAGAGCAAGTTCCTGGGGGAGCATAAAAATACAAGACATTCTTATTTCTATAAGCCAGCCCTAGGGACCCCAGTAAGGAGACATAACATAAGGGCACTATGTTCAGTACTTTTGCTAACAGAAGTCATTCTGGATTGCCCGATTCTTCCATAAAACACCACTTTTTCAAATATTTGCTGCAAATGCCCTTATAGAAATTCATCATAGAGAGGCATGGCCTTAATGAAACTTTATTTGACACTGTGACAAAGATTCCTTGTTTCAGAACTCTGGGAAGTTTCTGGAAATAACACGTGCTGATGGAAGAGTATTTGCTAAACCAAGAAACAATGCACTCAGAATTAAGTGCTTTCTGCTAGACACCTGCCATCACAGGAAAAACATACATTAGAAACGAGCAGGATATATACCTACTATCTGAAGGTGATTTATGTTAGTTGGAATCTTGACCAGGAGACTAGTTATGGAGAGAGCAACTTAGTTTATAAAATAGTTCACATCAAAACCTAGGTTGGTTAGAAGTCTTGTTACTGTCATAAGCCTTTACCATTGTTGCTTTCAAACCACTCAATTTTTGGGGCAGAACAGTGTGATGGTTTGAATAATGGAAAATTTTTCCTATAATACATTTCACTAATGTGTACAATACTATTAGGCTAACAGCCAGTTACGGATATAGATTTATGCATTTCAGGTGGTAGCTCAATGACTTCCCCCACTTAAAATTGGCTGACCTGATGTATCAAATTGAAGTAAGGCTCATTTTTCAGTTCTTTGCAGGTTGTTTTTCTTGTCCATATCCCCCCACTCCCTTTTCAAAAAACAAAGTTCTAATCAACAGAGTAAACTTTGAACATGGAAACAAGTCTCCAGAGTTCTCCATTACTAGTTTTAACTTTGTTCCCTTAATCCATCCCCAAAAATAGAAACATTAGGTATAAGAATAATAATATAGTTTTATCACTGTAAAAAAAAGTGGTAATCAAAATTAGAACAGAGCTGGAGCCATCCTGCTTCAGCAAACACAGGACTAAGTAAATTCTTGAATTGTTTTTTTTGCAGACCATGAAAGAGTGTATTTTTTTTTCTTTTGGATACCTACTAGGAAGGTATTTCCAAGTTTCTGCCATAAAGCTCTTTCCATGGAAAGCAAGATAACACATAGATAAATAATTGCACCACATATTTACTGAGGAACAGACACCCGTTAAGTACACAAGGGAGACAGTGCCACAGCGTATTTAGTAGCCAGTAAAAACATTTCATTTACATTTTTAAAACCAATAAAAATGAGTACTATCGTAATAGTTGATAAATAATAATGAATGTAACCTATATCATATTTATGTGTACTTATACCAATACAGTTTTAAAATACAATATTGAAAACTTTATTACAAAAAGCTTCACAAGGTACAAGTGCCGAGGGACCAGGAAAGTTATTCAGCAGATCCAGGAAGGAACCTCAGATTAGGAATTTGTCAGTCCCTGTAAGATTCAGAGAAGGAAGACAGCTTATAGGTGAGGAGAATCATGAAAGTCTCAAATCAGGTGACATCCAACGCAAACTGTGAAGAACCAGAAGAATCATGGCATAAGAATATACCTTAAAACACATCGTAGATTAACAGGTGCTCAGGAAATAGGGTAAGTACCTTGTTGTTTACTTTGAGTGGAAACTAAAGAACATTATAAATTGGAGAGAGAGAGAGATTGTGTGCGTGTGTGTGTGTGTGTGTGTGTGTGTGTATAAGTGCACATGCAGTTGTATTGGTTGGCCAGTTTGTTTGTGACAATGTTTAATATTTTAGATCTTTCTTAATTCTGTCCTTAAATAATACATCATTAAACTTAGAACTAACAAAACCTATAACTCAGGAACTTGGAAAAAATGTCAAACATAAGAAGCTCCCTTGAAATGATTGACTACAAATACAAAACAAATCCCCCTGATGATGAAACAAGAACATATTTCCA